>JANTPZ010084000.1:0-12427 GCA_025593235.1 Vachellia pachyceras
AAGCATCATAGCCATCCTATTGAAAATCTCGCTAGCAATTTCCCACATGTTGAAGTAGGGATTCAGTTTGGCCATTGTCTTTGTCGCATTTACCGATCTTGACCTTATCTGAGCGTGCCTTGCGGACAGCTTGTTGGATTTGCCTTTCATGCTCCTTAAGCATTTCATCAAGATTTTCACCTCCAGGAATTAGTGGCCCTGAATAGTACATTTGACCATTTTTTGGAGCAAACGCCTGCATCACAAAAAGATTAAGGTATTACATATGTTTTTCTGGGTAAAAAATCAAGGTATTAGTAGATAGCTCCATGATCATATTGCTAATAAACCATTAATCACTGCATAATCATTTTTCGTTCCTCTATTTGTTTAACTAATGGGTCAGTCTTCTAAATTCTAATCTGTATTTAACTCTGATGGAAATTAGTAGATATAGAAAATTTTAAAAGGGGATCCAAAAAAGATAGATTAATTGCACAAATAAATGTTTGCATTTTCCTTACCTTGGAAGGCTCCTTTGCGCAAGGATGTATGTCCTTCTTGTGCAAAGACTTGAGCAATTGATTGGATTCATCATCAACAAGATGGTCACGTCGTGTGCCAAAACAATCATCAGGCCACTGTGAACTCGCACTAGCATCTCCACTCATATCGAGCTTTAAACCACCTCCATTGGCAACTGAATTAGAAAATCTTGACAATTGGGCAGCATTCCTGTTCATGTACGATCTCTGTTTTCTCAACACTGCAGGATTTCCTGAATTATAGATATGGTCAGGGCCAGCACTAGACTCTTCCTTGTTTGAATTCATATTGCGTGCTGATCCATATACACTTGGATGCATTGACTGACCAGAATGAGAGAAGGCATTGAGTGCAAGAGTTTTTGAAGGTTCAATAGGGAAGCCAGAACCACCATCCTCATCAGGATTGTACTTCTCGCTGATAAATTTAGGGTTAGCCTGCCCTTGTCTCTTCTGAAGGAAGGGGGAGGGAAAGACATGAAAATGGGTGTATTAGTCAATTGTCACAAAGTTTTCATGAACAGGAGATTCATAAACTTCTTAAACTATGAAGTGAGGTACCTCAATTGATGACCGTAACTCAGCATTAGCGTCAGGTGCTGTAACAGCTTTAGACTCTTTGGAAACTTTGTTAACTGATTCCTCTGCATTTCCTTTATTATTTGCAGCTCTTCGTCTGTATTCAAATGAACAAGTGGGTAACACAAGTAACATGCATGGAGAAAGAGAAGGTATGGAAAGTGGAGTGTCTTTACAATTGCAAACTATGCACATATCGTTAGTTGCAAAGAGAAAAAAAACGTTAATCAGAATTACAAGACTAAGAGGATTTGAAAGTTGATATCTCCGAGAAGGCCAAGAGCACCATCTTATCATTATTCAGAAGCAAGTTCACATATTACTATAGAACAATTGTATCAGGAAAGTGTTAACTCACCAGACAATTTTTTTAATTAAAAATAAATACCAAAACACATGTAGCAGCAGCATTTTCGATTTTCAAAATTATTGGCTATGCAGAAATCAGATGCGACCAAGTTATTAGAATTTCCCTTGGAATACCTTCTGGCTTCTTCTTGTCGAAACTTTACATCAAGCTCCTTACTTGGTGGATATTTTGGCAAAGTTGAAGGATCACAAGGAAGGGGCTTTGTGGTAAAGAACTAGACAAAGAGAACTGTTAGTTAGAAAGGAAAAGGAAAGTTCAAAAGGTATATACTAACAATGCCATGAGAGTGCACACTGAAAAATAAAATGGCAGAATCCGACAAAATTTTTTCATTCCAATAGAACTTGTGCTTCAAATATAATAATAGAGCTTACAACAACCTCGCTCTGAAGTGCTAAAGAAGCAGTTCCTCGATCCTCAGGTTCAATAGCAAGGAGGACGTCCAAAAGGCTTAATGTTGATGGAGGAAAATCCTTAAATGTCTCAGCAACAATACGTTTGTAGGGATGTTGAGGTTTGAAAATTGTTGCATGTGGTAGCTTTGACTTCTTCCAGTATTCTTCAGATGGTGATCCACAGAGTTTGAAGATTTTGTGAAGTTGCTCCACCTAAAACATAGATAGCAAGATCTTGTCTTATTGCCCAGTTGAGTCCTTAAAAGTTTCAGATGTTCGTAGACTCGAGTGGGGCCCCAAGTATTTGTACAAGGTTGGAAATAAGCTGTGCTATTCACAGCTTGTGAACAGTATTGCTTCCCAGAACTTTGATAAATATGTTGATATAGATTAATATGAATGACAGAGTTAAGACTTGCATAACAGTGGCCTTAACTTGTCACAGAAAAAAAAAAATGGCCAACTATTCCAGGATATTTCAATTGACCATCTGAAATTAAGTATTTGGCAAAAAAGTTAATTAAGGAGCAGCTAAACTTGTAAGACCACTTCTCAATTTTTATGTTGGCTGCAGATTAAACAAGAAAATGCAGTGCTATGCTAATGGATTTTAGGTCAGAAATGTGACAGTTTTCTTAAGAATACTTCCATTCTACTTCTATCGATGAAAATTCATCTTCCAACACTCATGCAATGATGCTAAGAAGAAAAGAAGAGAAATATATCTACTTCACACTTATTTCACCAAAAGACGCTTCTAGTAATGAATTGTTAGGTCTCAGTATGTCCAATAAAATATCGAATGTAAGAAGGAACTACCTCTGTTCGTCCAGGCATTATAGGCTTTCCAGCAAACAACTCCGCAAGAATACAACCAGCACCCCACAAGTCCACTGAAACTCCATAATTTGTGGCTCCCAGTAGGAGTTCAGGTGGTCGGTACCACAAGGTTACCACACGACTTGTCAACACCTGAGCCTTAGAAGGCTCAAAGAAAGTTGCTAGTCCAAAATCACCGATCTTTAGATTGCCATTCTTGTCAATCAGAAGATTTGAGCCCTTGATGTCACGATGCAGAACACCATGACTGTGGCAATGCTCAATACCACGAAGCAACTGTTGCAAATAACATTTGATCTGCAGCATCACAGAAAACATGAGCTCCTTGTGCAAAATGAAGTAATAGAAGACACGAATGAGAAAAATCTTGTTGTAGAAACTTAATTTTTACAAGATTAATGTTTGACCAATAATATTTAGTTTAAGAGAAAATATTTATAGAAACGTGAGTTCAGCTCAAGATTCTATTTCTAGCTTGATAGTTTTCGTATTACAATGACTTCCTAAATCTTACAAGATTCATAATTACTACAATTAAGCATTAAGCAAATTTATATAAAAAAACTCACATTAAATTAAAATATATATATATAAATACTCCCATCAAATTGATTTGACCAAAAGGTTGTTTTAGACTTAGAGCAACAAAAAACAAACAGGTTTTTGTCTGAACAGTAGGCACATAATCAGAAGGAAAAAGAATCAACTACCTGCCCTTCAGTGAACTTAATGCCAGGTGTTGCTGAAAGCCCTGCAAGATCATGTTCCATGTATTCAAAAACAAGATACAAGCTACCCGAGACCCGTGAGGTAATGATGCCTTCAAGTTTCATGACATTTGGATGATCAAGCCTTCGCAGTACAATAATTTCTCTTGCCATAAAACGAACACTCTCTGGATCCATATTAGCAAATCGGACCTTCTTCAATGCAACAATTCTGTTTGTTTCTAGATCGCGAGCTCTGTAAACACTGCTGTAAGTTCCTTGTCCAATCTGCAGAATGACAGGAAACTTAATTTTCTTATTTTAATAAAAACATGGGATAAATTCTCCTTAAATTAAAGCAAAAAAAATGGTGAAGGAAGAACTATAAATATATATTAAAGCTGTACTCAAACTAAATGGTTATTTAAAACCTTATCAACTGAGACAAAAAAGAATATTTCACACTTCAAGTACGGAAGAAAACAAATTTCTCCCCAGCAACAGATGCTTCCAAGCATACAACAACTTCCAAGCCAGATAGATGTTGTCTAAAGTAAATTCTTCGAAAAGAAAAAAATACTTTGCACTATTCTTCTAGATATAAAATGGTGACAACCCAGTTACACTTTAGCAAAAACATGGTTAGCTGAATCTCTTCAATCAGGGGGCATGCCTTTGAACACTATATCATCATCAGACAGAGGATGCTTCAACATCTGTGTACCAACAACAAAATTTAAAATACAAATCATAGGTTTAAAGGATTATTGGTCTATTTATCTTTAAAAAATCATATTAACAATAAATGTATTAAGTAACTCAACTTGCCTTCTCCAACTTCTCATATGAGTCTGCTCTACGAGGTATCCAACCATTAATGGCTTCCCCTGCAACTGCAGTAAGCCAAGAAGGCCAGCCAGAAAGAATTTGAGCTCCTCTTTCCCCTTTCGGTACAGTAACTATCCTAGCCATTTTAGGTTGTCCTTGTCCTTCATTTCCAATTCCCATGTTCGAGGCCATAACCAGCTGTTTTGCAGGCTTTGCAGTAGTTTCTGTTTCTCCGTTCTTCTCCCCTTCATCTGATGACCCTGAAGTTCCATCCCGAGACGGATTAGATATCAACCGAGTAGTCGCATCATTACCGCTACCATCGGCCTCTATTGCGACCTTCTCTCCCGAACTCAAATGTTTTGAGATTTTATTTGCCTTCGTATCCTTGTCTCTGGCATGGTGTTCAGCAACATAATCATTTGGAGAATTTTGTTTCGAGCATAGACAACCCATAACAATAGTTTACAGGCCCCAAAATATCCCAAATACCACTCGAATCAATCAAAATCGTCACCTTCACATAAACATTCTAAATGTTATATGCTAGAATTGATGATATATATGGTCCTCCTCAGCGAGCTATATCTCCAAGTCATGCCCAAGAAAATGAACTAAACCCAATGCTTCTCTGTCACTTCAGAGAAACGTCAGAGAGCCAGATCCCCAAATCACAATTATGCATATTCTGAGAAATTCCCAGAATTCGGACGGTTAACTCCAATGGAGAATAAAATCAAGGAAAAAGTGTTCCCCAAATCAAAATTGCTTACGTCAGCGAGAATCCAAATTACAAGCACCCAATTTGAAAGACGATGGTTTAAAGGTGAACACTACAGCCGTGTAAGTTGTGAGCAGTTGCGAAAACAAAACACAATTGGTAAATGCGGATCAAGAAATCTCGCCTGCATAATCAGGAACGCTCTGAAATGGTTGAGCTCAGATGTTTTTTCTGCTACAAACGTGTCAATGCCACCAACGAAGCAAGTGCCCCAACTAAGCGAAAGAACTATCTCAACCAAAAACACAAGAATTGCACTTTTTACCTTTCTGGATTTAGAATGTGAGCTGTAAAACAGAAGACCGGATAAGGAAGTAGAGATCCTAAGGAGAAAATATTCCAGAAATAGGGAGAGAAAGAGAGAGAAATACGAAGAAGAAATTTTCGGATCTGGGTTAAGCGGAAAAATCGAATGGCCTATGAATTAGGAATGATCTGTCAAAAGAGGGTTCAAAATGTCAATACAATATGATAGGGAGATCGACCCAATTGAGCTTCGTTGGACTAAAGGAAGAAGAAATCAAGTGAAGTAAGAAAAACTGTGAAGAAGAAGAGGAGGAGGAGGAGGAGGAGAGGAAGAGCATAGAGTTGCAATGAAACGAGTTTTGGAGAGAATGGAGAGGGGTATTGGACGAAGATGACATGGATGGAAGCTTATGGGTGTGACTTTGAAGTGAACTGAAGAAGGAAGGAACGAAAACGAAAAGGAAACCGAAACTGAAAACGGAAAGAGAGAAAAGCTTTTGACTGAAGTCAATAGATCCAATGGATTCAGAATTTTCTTTCCTCTTGTTAGGTATTTGAACGGAAGAGTATTTAAATAAACAAACGGTGAAGATTTTGCCACGTGTAAACATGTGGAGCCCATGAAATGGAGATTCTCGCACCAGCTCGGAGTTGATGACGTTTTATTTCTGCACGGCACAGAAGAATCGGCACACGGACGCATTTGAAATCGAAAGGAACGATAATTAATAAACATGGGAAAAAAATAATTAACTTTTGAAAAAAAAACCAGATAAAATAATTAAAAATAGCTAAAAAAAATCTCCAATTGCAAAAAATATTATCTAGAGATATAGGTGGTACTTTTTTAAATTACAAAAAAATTTAAATTGATTTATAAAAAAATATGTTGACAATTTCTTATTGTCACGTAAACCTAATTAATATTGGATATTTGTTGATTATGTGATTTGTTATTTATATTTAGTTTGAATTCTATCTTACTTAAGTGTATATTATATATATATATATATTTAAGAATGGATTTTCGTTTAAACCAGATAAGGGTTCTAACGAGAAGGATGATATCCTTAAGAGGAACACAAGCAAACTGTATCCAGATGCAGCAATGGAAGATTGTAATCAAGCAGCTGGGAACCGCGAAGGAGTACGATGTTAAAGGGATCCTATAATCTAAGAGAACATGCATACTCTGAAGAGAACATAACCAATATCTTAGAGATCAAAATTAATGGGGAAGGCAGAAGATGATTTCTCTAAGGATTTTGAGGATCAGGTGGAAGAATGGCTTGCATAAGAGGATGACGCAGCACCTATACCCACTAAGGAGCTGGAAGAACTTCTGGAATCTCTACCAAGATTAAACATACATGATGAACAGCTAAAGAACCTCTTCAAAGAGTGGAAGGACACTCTTTAGATCTGTTTACAAATGATGAAGGACCAGATTGCGTGGCTCCTTGAATCTGAAGATTTTGATCTTATTGACTCATGGAATAACTATTATTTGAGGAATTTTCAAGTCCTGATGTGTAAATGAGTAAGTTAGAGACATAGCAAATGAAAGGTGGCTGAGATAGAAAATTTGTAACAGTTCAAGTAATACGAAAGAATCATGATGACAGAAAGCTAGTCAAGTATAGACATAGAATAAAGAGATGTTCTAAGAAAGATGAGACCAAGAGAAGAGCTCTAAAGTGATAAGGAAGAATAAGTAATGCCTAAGAGGGCAGCATTGGCTTCCATTGTTAGTCAGGGGAATTATAAGTTTATCTAACCACTGAAGATATATGACTTGTTCCTATCTCTATGCTTATAGTGTAAAGGTTCCAAAGAGTATAATAATTCCATCAATATCAAAGAGAGTTAAAGCTCTTCTCTTCAGGTCATTATAGACCTCAGTACAGTAAAGCAAGAAAGGGCTCAGAACTATAAGCATTATGTTGCTCTTTGGTACATGAGAATGAGATGACCAAGACCGAGATAGCTAATACAAAGAGAGTACCCTTAATTATTTCTTTAGATAATTAAGTTGCTTATTAGGATAAACTTATTCCATTAAAGGGAAAAATAAGTAAAGTACAGAGTTGTAAGCCATGAAGGACTGGCTAAGTATGAGATAAGAAATGATAGAAGTATAAAAAGCATGGCACAAATTCTTTGAATTATAAAAGGGATGGCTCCTTAAATGTTAAGATTTTGATCTTATTGACTGATAGAATAACTATTATTATGTGTTCAGGCCTAAGGTATAGTTGGGATCGAAACTGTTATTTGGCGGAGCTTGGTTAACCCAGGGACATTACCTAGCAAAACGAAGATGAGTAAAAAAAATGGCATAATTTATATTAGCTATAGTATTATGAATATAACGATAATGATATAATAAGATGTAACAAAATGAAAATGAGTAAAAAAAAGAAAGAAAAATTGAGATGGAAAGTAAGAAAAGGAAGATATAAATTATAAGAAAATAAATAAATAATACTTAATAGCAAAACATAAAATAAATGAATAAATAACAATGCAAATATAATACTTTGAATGATAATTAAAGAAAATTCGTAAAAATAAGAAATAATAGAAAGAAAAATATTACAGAAAAAATTAAAATCTTGTGGCCTTAGGCCAAAACTAAAATAACATCAATAATATTAAATACCCTGAAAGAAAATTAAAATAAAATATAATAACAACAATAATTTTCAATAATAGCCATAAAATCCTATGTTTAAATCAATCGTAAAATAATTTCTTTAATTCCATTTAATGGCTCATCACATTATATTAGATTGTTAATGTAATTGTAAGAACTCACCCAAAGTATCAGATTGTTTAAAACAATGGGTCTTTCAAATTAATCAATTGGCTAAAATGTTTATCAATTGCTAAATGATTATGATGAATATATTATTATTTTTGAAGTCAATTTATAAAGAAATGTTGTAATTAAAAAGAAAAAAGAAATGTTCTAAATAACTTGGTGACTGGTGCTGAGTTGGGGTGGCTGGCAAGGTGACAGCTTGCAAATTCCTTTTTGTTAATGTATGTGTTTGGTTCTTTTAAGAATTTATTAAATTTTATTTTAATCTTTTAATCTTACCACAATTAATTTTATTTTATGGAATTTTCAGATTTGAATAATGAATTTATAATTAAATGTTGATAAAATATATTTATAATTATTTTTGTTTTAATTTTAATGATTTAGTATAACTATTTTACGTTTTAAAATTAAAATAAACTTTCTTATCACTAGGTCTATTTTTATTTTAGATTATAAATGATTATAATAATGATTTGGCCACATTTAATTGTAGCCATTATTTAAATTTTCTCAATGAGAATTTTCGAAACTAATCATATCATGGATAAGAGACTGATAGACTAAAAATATATTTTATATATTTAATGGACTAAATTTCAGACTTGATGCAAATTTAAAAACTAAATGTTTACTTTAGCCATTCCAATTTAATGCTATGGACTGATTTATAATTTGGAATAATTTTTTAAATGATAAAAATAGTTTTATTGGGTCTTCCCAAACTCTTTTATCTTAATTTTCAGGTTTTTATGGATACATTTTCTGAAATTAAAAAAAAATTATATGACTTTCTAGAGGACTTCTGTGTTGCATTCTTTGAAGTAGGCGGCCTCCATTGGCTTCGTCATTGCTGGCCTCAGATCACAAGTAGTTTGACAATGACCATTGACCAATTTACAAGAAATTAATTCTAGAAAGTTCTAGCTTTTGTATAAAAAAAATGAAGTAAAATCATACTGCTAAAGTTACGTGCCGTTCAAATTAGCGGTAAAAGCTAATCTTTTAACATGATCTATAAATTACAAAGTAAATATATGATAAAAATTTTGTCTTAATTTGCATATATATATTTTTTCACCGATCATACAAATAGAAGTATTATAGAATAAATAGTGCTTCTGATTTACATAGAGAATGACCGAATTTTGGCTTTACTTTTTAAAACTATTATTTAATTGTTCAATCCTTATGAACTTACCTCTCTAAGAAAAGTAATTCGAATTCTGCCTGGTTGGCTTGGTGTTTGTAGGGTTCAAACGCGTGTTTAATAGTGTTTTTCCGTAAAACAAGATAATATCATTCATATATTTGCCTCAACTTGCATCAAAGTATTTTTCTACCGCGTTCCCAAACGGGTCATATATTGGTGACAATACAAAGTTATAGTTGTTACAAATATGAAAATTACTTCTTATAAATTCAAAATCTTCTCTTAAACTTATATATTAACTCTATAAAATATATCATTCTCAAAAACTTTTAATATAAAAACAAAAAAAATGTATATATCATTCTCCATCCCTTGTACCCTATTAAAGCATTTGCTACCGGGTTAAGTTGTATTTAACATTATAAAGTGTATTTTTTGGTAATAATTAATATCCTAAAGTAATTTTTGATATATTCAACACCATAAAATATTTTTCCAATAGCATTTAATAACGCAAAGTAATTTTTAGTACTATTTTATCATTAGATATATTTTCTTGATATCGATGAGCATGAACCATATAGCGGTTTCATCAACATTTTTTCCCACTTAATGATTTATTAAGAAGATTCAACTTAGAGCATGTTTGGATTTCAATTACAAAATTTAGGTTTTGATCTAAAACCTAAATTTTGTTCCATTACAAAAATTTGTTTAGAAACATTATTTTGAATATAAAACCTCAGTTTGAAATCTAGTTTTTGAAAAAACTATTTTCTTATCAAATCACACCCTCTCTTCTAAAAAATTTTCTCTTTCCTATTTTTCTTTCTTTCTCTTTCCTATTTCCTACTTACTTTTTGCCTCGATTTCCGTAAAAGTCAATAACTTCCTAAACACAGTACATGTTTGGGAAATCTTTTATCCAATGATACTCACAATCCAAGATAAAAAGTATATTGAGATATGCAAAAAACATCTTGAAATTCGTAAAAAGCATCTCAGAATCTGTAAATTCTTCTTGAATTCTGTAAACTACTTTCTCCATACGGATTACCAAACACACACAGTGTGAATGTTACCTAAGCCAATCCAAAACCATCTCGAAATCTGTAAAAACCATCTCCAAATTTATAAAAATCATCTCAAAATCCGTAAATTCTTCCGATATTCTGTAAACTCCTTTCTCCCACGGATTCTAATGTGTTTAGTAATGTATTTATTCTATCAAAAAGATGTTTTTTTGTTCATTATGAATTTTGAAAGAATGAATTATTAACGTTAAAGTCAACAGCCTAACAAACTTTTGAATAAAAAATACATTCTATAAGTCGAACGTGCTTCGAGACAGGCACAATGTTTAGTACTTTTTAACCATACATTATTTTTTAGCCCCATCTCTCTTTTTTAATGCTTTTATTGATATTTTTGCCTTATTTTTATTAGAAATTAACAAGAATTAGTAAGTGTTAACTGTTACGTAATTAAATGAATAAATTAATGTGGGTGAGCTGTAATAGGAGAATATTCGAGCTAGATTTTTACAGGTGGTCCCTTGTTGGCATGCATTCAGCAATTTGGAAAGCCTGCCTCCGAAGTGGAGTGTGTGTTTGGGAACTCCGTTAGGAAATGAACTTTACAGATTTTGAGGCATTTTGTGGATTTTGAAATGGTTTTACGGATTTCAAGATGGTTTTTATGGATTTCAAAATGGTTTTTACAAATTTCGAGATGATTTTTATCTTGACAAGCGTGCTCATTAGAGAAAATGGCTTCTCAAACAGGCACGAAGTAGGTCTGAACTTGCCATTAAAAATTTAATAAAATTAATAATATTTATTGTTCTCTGTCCTATAATGGCCGTTACCTACCTGCGTAAGATTTACACCAGAATAGAATTATACATATAGAACTTAAATTAAAATATTTAGTTAAAATAATTTTTCTTTTTGACTTGATATATATATTTTTAATGGATATGAATTTTAGTTGTAAAAATTTTGAATGAAGTTTATTCTAATTTAATTTGTACTTGTTCAATATATATAATCAGACAAATTATAGACTAAATTATTTAAACTTTCTATGATTTTTATTAAAATTATGGAAATATAGTAACTTTAAAAATTGTTTTGAGCCATTCCAAGGCAAAGAAAAATTTTATATTTTATATTTTTTAATTATTAATTATTTTAATTTTTTTCTTAAAAGAGGAGTCAAAATCGATCAAACATATATTTTCATTTTTATTTGAAATTTAAATTTCCTATATTTAACAAATGTTTGTATACCTAAAAATTTAAAAATTATAATAGTATAAGTTAATATTTTAAAAGAGAAAACGTTTCTAAAGGAATTATACTTATATAATATTTGAACAAATAATTTGGGAAAATTTATCATCTTGAACAAAAGGTCTAAAAATTAACAAAATTACCATCAGGTCCTAACTTGTTGATGCTAGTAATGGAGGCCGCGATTATTGTTAATATAGCTTTTGATGTTATTAATGACAACTGCATGACAAACTCTTAAGACCTTTTTATCATTAATTCTCCAACAGTTGTAATTAACAACTTTACCGGCTATCAATATTGATCAAACCATCTATTATTAGGATCTTATGGTAATTTTACCATTCTTTAAAACCGTTTATTCATTAATTCGCTACTTGGGATCTAATAGTAAATTTCTCACTAATTTATTTAATTATCAATCGGAAAAATAAAATAAAAATAAAAACAACTGTCTCGGTCGCAATAGTACGACAAAGCAACTGTTATAAAAATTTGGATTTGTTGAGGAAAAGGAAATGAAGACAAAGACGTACATACAAAATCAACAGATGGGAAACAGAAAGAAATGAAGGGCAGGAAAAAACCAGCGTAAACGCCGCCACTCCGTTGCCACGTAGGCTCGTAAATACCTCGTAGCTAACTCCTGACCAACGAATCTTCAGGTTCGGGAAACACAGCTGTAGACAGCCTGTCACCAACCAAGTCCCACTCATGTATTCCCCGAAGGCCCGAACTACGATCTATCTCCCCCCCTCCCCCTCTTTCTTTCCATCTCTTGCTCCTCCTCTTCATCTTCATTCTCTCTTCGTCTCTCTCTGCGAATTAGGGTTTCGTTTCCTTCGGTGGTCGATCTCATTCGGTGGCTATTGGGGACGTTCGTCAG
>JANTPZ010084001.1:0-16686 GCA_025593235.1 Vachellia pachyceras
TCAAAGTAATAACTGAAGATGCGATTGAAGTTGATGATCAACATAGTTATGTCAGGTAGTGAACAGTTTGTTCATTCCCCCTCTCGCTTCCTTTTTTTGGGGGGGGGGGGTGGGGTTTGACTTTAATTATGTATGCCAAAATGTCCTTGTCATATTGGATTCTGATGATTTGCATCAGGGTTACGTTTACTCCTACAGTTGAACATTGTAGCATGGCAACTATCATAGGTCTATGCTTACGGGTGAAACTCATGAGAAGCCTTCCTTCACGCTACAAGGTACCAACATCTGTTTGCAGTTTGCTATTTTTGTTAGTCTAATTTAATATATGGATGGAATTATTGTAGAAAGTTGGGTCTTGATTCTTGACTTATGGATCATATACTGAAATTCTTGGCGTATTAAGCTTGTCGTTAGAGTTCAGAAAAGTAAATCATTTCACAAATGATACTTGGAAGAAATACTGATAAACCTTTGAGTCCTTGCAATAACATTCTATTTGATTCAACATCATTGTGGTTGCTTGCTTTGGCCATTATACTGTGCTTGAGTATTGTACGTTGTTTGTGGCTTGCAGAACAAAGTACTATGAAAAGGCAATTTCTATTCTGTTGTATGATATCCTACCAAGTGTAATCATAACCCATGCGCCATGTAAATTTATATTAAAAACTACGACATGATTGTACTGTCAGTCAATATTATTTTACACATTATCGATCTTTGTTACCCTTTAAAGCATAATTTACAGCATTCATGGAATTTAGATAAACTTCTAGTGAGTATCTTCTCAACTCTATCCGTTTCTTAACATCTTTATTTAAATGACGGTTAGGTGGATATCAGAGTAGCACCTGGATCTCATGCAACTGAGGCTGCAGGTTCTCTCTCTCTCTCTCTATCACACATATTTGCACTCGCACGTGCCCCCACACACAGTACATTTGTTTGTCAGTGAATGTAAAATTGTACTTTTAAAACTGTTATCAAGAAATGATTTGATTGTTGATTCTATGTTTCTTCACTGGAGTGGTGTATACTGGTGATTGTCATTTACCGCAGATTTTCAAATGTTATTGTTCCTGAGAATCAAATATATGTTTCTGCCACTAGATTTAGGTTCCGATTCTATACTTCAGTTAATTTGATACACAACTCACGAAGTTCTGATAGAGCAACTTCTAGTTTTACAATTTCATGCATGGAGTTCAAGTTATCAAATATATGCTGTAATTTGACACAAGTACCTATGATTTGTGTCCTTGATTGAGTCTTGAACAGTTTTCTTATGAATCTTTGATTATGACTGGACCTTTTTTTATTCCATTTCTTTTGCAAATGTATATGCAGTTAATAAACAACTGAATGATAAAGAAAGGGTGGCTGCGGCACTGGAAAATCCAAACCTGCTGGATATGGTTGATGAATGTTTAGCTCCATCTTTTGGTTGAAGGAGCTTGTTAATTCCTCGATGCAATAAGATTGTAGTTCGCTTAATGCGTGGACCTGATCAGTTTCGTCAGTTGGTTGATATCGTATTCATTGTATGATTGCAGCCGGCCTCATTGGTCATGCAATTTTTGGCTACTACACGTGGTTTGAGTTATAGGTAGGAATAGGCAGCTGAAAAGTCATAGACTTATATATGATTCTTTTTTGAGCTCTTGAAGATGAAAAATATGTTTATCTGTTCTCATGTTTCATTTCTTGGCTTTGTTAAACTTTTCCTTGGTACTGTAAATTGAATCTTGGGGGAAAAAAATAAAACCAGTTGTATTTTTCTAGTAGGAACTTCATTGGGCTTTGTTGTGTCTCTATCATTTAAGGTGGGTGGTATGCGAATGGTGAAAATGGCCTTGTATCAAGTCTTTTGAGAAGGTCCCTCGCTTCCAAATGATGCTTTTCCACGAACTCTAATTACTCCTTCAAAATCTAATTGCTCCTTCAATCAGATGCGCTATTCTCTCGATGCAATGCATAAAAAAATACAGTGAAAAAATGTCGCTGACAGGTATCTTTGTTCATTTCAAAAGCTTCACATTGCATTTAAGGCTTCCCGGTGATACGAAAATTCCTCCGCAAGATGTTGCAAGTTTGATTCCATCTGTAACCTTAGGATTTTAGCGCTCACCCCTTTAATTTATTTTAAAATAACCTTCAGATTCCTTGCCATTCCATAGTTTTCAATCCAGCTGCTCTGCTGAGACTTGTAATCTTTATCGTAAAGGCCTAAATCTTTCAAAGTCTCAAGAAAAATTCCAGTTAATTCTATCATATGCCTTCCCTAGTTAAATAATTCCTGATGAAGAAAGCTTACAAATGCATTTATTTACAGCATCATTGGCTAAAAAACAATGGATAAATTGGGATCCATGCACAGGAAGCATCTCTCTTTTGCGTGTATGACAACAGTCACCCCAAGATCAAGCCCTTACCGCAAGGAAGAAGTTAAAGTAGAATACGCCGCTCAAGGGCCTTAGCTTGATCTTAACAGACAACAGTCCAGCCAAATCAGGCAGGCAGGTTATCGACATCCTCTTAATCATACCCAAAAAAATTATAAACTACAAAGAAAACTTGACACCTTCATCATCAGCTGAAGTTCCCTTGAAGATGACAAGCTTCCCCTTCTGTTCCAACAGTTTCAGAGCACGATTCAAGATGCTGCGATCTATCCCATGAAGCTCTGCAGCAAACCAGAAAGTTCCAGAAAGCCAATTATAGTCAATACACAAATTTTTCCAACCATATAAAGCTTCAACTAAGCTTGAAGACCCTCTTTGGCATGCTAAATCTCTGGGAACCATGGTTTTTACTCCTAAACCATGTTTGTTATACTGAACAGGTCTCATACAGGTCAGAAAATTACCTGTTCCTTGAGATTCAGTCCCTGAGCACAATTCCTCTACTGTCACGACACCGTCTTCCAATCCATTATCTTTTGCCTAGCCAAAATGGAAGAATATTCGGTTAGTATGCATTAAATAACAGCTCAAGCACGATAATGAAAATGCCAATCATAACTTACAAATTGTACAATGATGTCTGCCCAATCTTGAATCCGGTGCCAGAGAATACGGCATTTTTTACGTCCTTTGTCCATCCATTCAGCTCTTCCTGCCAAATCAGAATTGAAGTTTATGCGGTTTCTACCAAATCAAGAATTGTAAACTCAATTGTGGGGCCACAAACCTTCTGAAACTAATGCAGACAGGAAGACTTCTCTGGCTTCATGATTAAGAGACCCTGCACTATAAACAAATCAAAAAACAATCCTCAAGGCACAAGATGGAAATAAGCAACATATACAACTAATGGAGCATTTTCTATGACCTATTAATTCAATTCAATGATACTATAAAACCCATAAGCAGGCAAGAATGATGATCTTACTTTCAATTGCAGGATTTGAAAATAGAGGGAATTCTTCTTCAAGACCAACCACAAATATCTTCTGTATTTTGCAGTAATCTAGAATGAGATCTTTCCACAGCTGTATTTGCTTTTCCCTTGTGTCTCTCACAGGCTGCAAACTGAAAGAACAACCACGCCAAGGGCACAAGCCTAATCAACCGTAAGTTCATTTCTCCCCCTTTTGATTTCTCAAAAGCAACCTATATTCTTTTAGTGTGGCACTAATCTCATTCAGGACCTGTGGTTGCCCCTCTCCACAAGTGTTTTCTGTGATTTCAAAACCCTAAATTTGTAGATCTCATTCAGGACCGTGAGAAGATTATTTAATAAATTTCCATATTACAATAGATTTACCACATAATATGTCAATTTTTTCCTTCTACTTAAACTAAACAACTGATCAATTTGTTTTTTTATATATAAATACCAATTTGCTCAACCGGGGTATTCCTAGTTATCAATATATAAATAATCAACTGCAAGTTTCTGACTGATTAATCTAACAATTAAATATAAATACAAACATGATAACGAATGCCATATGCGATTGTTTTTTTAAAAACAACAAAAAATCCATTATGCAATAACATTCATATGCAAACTGAAGGTATATGTATGTCAACTCTTATTTGTAAAAACAAAGCTACGGTCTTCCTTTCAATCTTATCATCTTAAGTGATGATAAATAATATGAATGTCAACTCACAGAAGGTATACAATACAAATAATTGATATACGTCAACTCGCAGAAGGTATCCACAGGTCTTGTTAGCAAATGTAAACTGTGAGACAACTACCAACATTGGACATCAAAACATCAACATTTGGCATGGTAATTTTGTCAACTTCCGGAAAAATTACACAGTATATAAAGAAAAAGGATTTACGTGAAGTATGGTGGATAATTGAAGAAGTGGGGTAGCTTGAACTCGCCCAGTTTCTGCATCTCTCAAGTGCTTCCTCCGGAACAAAGTAGAAATAATAATTATGCAGCAGGTCTTCTTGATAATTAAATATCCTCAACTTGTCGCGTATAACCTACTACTTCTGGGTGAAAATCTGGCACATAAATACAATTACATGCCTTACATATTTCGGAAAAAATGATAAAAAGACAAGTAAATTAATAAGCAACAACTGTACCATTATAATAGCATCCAACATTGACAGCCCCATAAATATTCACTTCCATAAAACTAGCCTCCAATGTGAACAAATTTCTTGGTAGGCTACAATTTTAAAATAATTTATGCGCACGATGAACACCGAAAATGAGCAAACAGAGTCTCACTGTACCCGATTCAACAGCTAGGGCAGAAATGTGAGAAAGAGATGATAATGAAATTCAAGCAAATTAATGACTTCGCCAGCTAGGTTCTGAAATATATACCCCCTCCGTTCCTAGATATGAGCCCCGTATAAAATGTAAATTTAGGACGGGGGGAGTAACAGTTAATAGCCGAGAAATCCAAATAGAGGACACTACCTTTCAAAGCCGATCAGCGATTTTCACAGAAATGAGATCGTCTCCCGCGACTGGAAACCCTGGACAGAGGCGCAGTACGGCGAAGCAGGTTCGGAGGCGTTCGGTTTGTCTCCTGATTGTGTCCGCTCCGTGCTGTCCCTTACTGATTCGCAATAGTGGCCATCAATTTCATCTTGCGACTTGCGATTAGCGTGCAATCTACATACATTGATATGGTCCCTCGTTATTTCTTTTGTTTATCCGATTTACAAATACATTAACTCTTTCTTTTTAAAATACATTTTACATAAAAAAAAGTTGGTTAATTTACAGATTTTATTAACCTTTTCTTTTAAAATACTTTGAGTAAAAAATAAATGCACTCTAATTCGATATATTATACTAAAATGTATTATTGACAAAATGCATTTTGTTTAAATTGACTACTTCACGTCTTTCTTATAAATATATAGATAAAGTATTTCATTATACATCGGCATTATGAAGTTTCGTGTAAAAATAATGCATGCGGTATATAACTTTTTAATAGTTTGTTTGGGAAAGCGGTGGATAAGTGCTTTCATGTAAGCCGATGTAAATATGTGAAGGAGATTATCTTGATTTGCGTAAAAACACTGTTGAACGATAAAAAACTCCTCTCATAACTTTGCCAAGTTCACGTAGTTAATCGACTCACATCATATATTTACTTTGTAAAACGTAAATCGGTTGAAAAATAGATTTTAATATGGAAACATCAATGGTTAAGTAATAAATTTGTCAAGTTCACATCAGTTAAACGAGATAAGACTCATTTCATATACTTACTCCCTAAAACGTAAATCGGTTGAAAAAATATATTTTACCGCTAATACAAGCAGGTCCAATTTAACAAACATATTTATCAAGAAAATTGTGTAAAAAAATCACATTAGAACAAAAAATGTTGCAGCCATTAAGTGAAGCCGTTTTGACAGTTTAACAGATAATCCTCACACACACATTGCCCATCGTTTTCGCGCCAAGGCATCCGGTCTACCACTGCGGGTTCTTGTGTATGACATAGTGATCATACAACACTATCGTTTTATTTGGTTTCTTCACCGTCGATGAATATTATCAAAGGATTTGGATACGTTGATTATTTTCGTAACAATGGATGGGTCATCTCAACCTCCTCCTCCTCCTCCTCCTCCTGCTGCTCTTCATCATCATCCTTTTTGTCATGGTCCAAACACATATGACGAAGAAACCAAAGAAAGCGACTACGAATGCGATGGTCAGAGTAGGGCTCCCGCACCGAGGAGGTGTAACTATTAAGAACTGTTTGTTAGGCTGTCAATACTGGTTAATTTAAGGTGGTTTCATTTTTGCATAAATGTAGAATCGGTTTTGTATATCATTTTAAAGACTTCATCTTTACACATACTTTTATATGCTGTTGCATCTTTCGAGAACTTTATGCTGCAGTGACAGAAAACATTGCCGAAGCCTGCCAGCCGCGTGTAACGCGAGACACTTGCATCTTGTTAAATAAGGCTATTGCTAGACTCGCATTTTCTTCTTTGTGCTCAACAAATCACAACTATGTCTTCTTCACAGTTGAATAATCTCTTCACTTGCATCACCGATCTCTTCATGTATAAATGTTTGTTCTTCTTTTACATGTGTTCTAATTGAAGAGGTAGCATATTTCCTTTTTAAAAAGGCATAAAGATACAAGGACCTGAGAAAAGCGTATGAAGGTGAACTCCATCTAGACACAGCCATTAATTTGCACGGAGCAGAAATTCTAACCCGATAGTCTAAAAGGTGCAAGTGATACTTATTATCATTTTCATTTCACTCTCTTTCTATGTCTCTAAAGCGATTCATCATTGTAGCTATCGATGACCGAGTTTAATTAATCTCAGAATATATGTTTGTTTTTCCAGTTCTTATTTCGTATACTGTTGAAAGATTCTTTGGTTTTCCGGCTGAACTGAGTTGAATCTCAACATTCATTTTCATTGGGATGAGTGGTGAAGTAACAATGGCCGTGTAAGTTAATTCTCATCCTTAACACCTAAGAATTTGCATCTCCAATGCAATTGCTGCAAGAACGGTTTGATATGTCCAAAGTGAAATGGGAATTTTCGGATGAAGGGGTAGGCGTTTTATGAATCGCGATCAATCAAGCAAAGGAAATTAATAATCAGTTTGGCTTCATCCATTCTATTATGAGGAGCAGAAACATACTTGTTTATTCTTATTGTTGCCTGTCGGCGATTCTTTGCTCTGCTCAGGGTAGCTTCTGCTCCAGGGAAGGTATTGATAACGGGGGGTTACCTTGTACTGGAGAGGCCGCATGCGGGGCTTGTACTCAGTACGAATGCTCGGTTCTACGCAATCGTGAAACCACTGTATGAAGAAACAAAATCCGATGGCTGCGAAGGGGTGGGTTCATATTGTGTACTTTTCCTTTCTATGATGCATTTGTATTTGATTCACGTTGCTTCTTCCGAAATGCTTAGTCGTATACTACTAATTATGAGCGGAGTACGAAGCTGTTTGTTTGTTTACTGAAACAAAAGGAACTTTTCTAGTCTATCCGGATACTTGCATTAGATCATCCATGGCTTCAAGTAATCATGTGCCATACCGCCTGGGCCATGTCCCATGTTCATGAACAAGCAAGTTCAAGATCAAGACTAAAGTACTCTCATTCTCAATGTAGTTTATTAGAAGCTAGCGCCTATTGAATAGCTTAAACGATTGATGATCATCTACAGTACCGCATATTTAAAGTTAATTTCCTTTTGAAATATTTATTTCGTGCTATGTTGGCCTGAACTATTCCGCCCACAAGTGTGCCAATTTTAGTGATTTTATCATTCGGTACCTGCATCATCTTCAGGCATGGACAGATGTTAAATTGACCTCTCCTCAGCTCTCCAGAGAAGGCATGTACAAACTAGACTTGGAGAATCTTACAATCCAAGGTGTTTCTTCAAGGCAAGTTTTTTCCCTCATGTTCTATCTATGTTTCGAAGCTCTTTTTTTGTTTTAAATTAATTTAGTTCATTTAGAATTTACAATTTAGAGTGGAATTTAATCCGAACTTTACAATCTATCAAAGAGGTCAATTTACTGTAGGTTAAAAATTGTGTATGGCCAAATAGGGTGAAGAAGTCCACATGCTTCAGACCATTTCACTAGTAATAGATTGAGTGAAGGGTTGAATTTCATATTTAGGCGAGGCTTAATTTGTTTGTTTCACAATTTCAGTGAAACAAGAAATCCTTTTGCGGAATATGCAGTACAATATTCTGTAGCCGCTGCCCTGGCAACATTTGATAAGAATAAGAAGGACTCGTTGCACAATGTACTTCTAAAAGGTACCATGTGATTTATGTGTCTCTTTCCTTTTTCAGAGAAAGAAAGCTTTAAGCGTCCAATTTTTGAACTGGATAAGTCTTGCAGGCCTTGGCATAACGATTTTGGGTTGTAATGATTTTTATTCGTACAGGAACCAGGTAGTTTATTTTCCTTTTGTCTTTCCCCATTATCTACAGGACCAATTTTTTGCCTTTAGTTGAAGTAGTTTGCATTGCCCCTGTTGAATGTATTTTGATGTCCGTTAATGTTCACTGCTAGCGAGGACAATTAATGTGCAATGATGAAATTTGTTTTATTAAAGCAGTTCTTTTTTTGTTTTATCTTTCTCTTCTGTTCTTTGGTTTTCCCCATCTCAAGACTTCCTCCCCAAACTTTTGTTGGACTTGTGCAACATGTTATTCAAAATCTTAACCCAAGAAATTCTTGTACAGATTGAAGAGCTTGGGCTTCCTTTGACGCCTGAATCATTGGCCAACTTTCCACCTTTTACCTCCATAACCTTCAATGTTAAGGATGTCAATGTAGGAAATTGCAGGCCTGAAGTAGCTAAAACTGGTTTTGGCTCATCTGCAGCCATGACAACTGCTGTAGTTGCTTCTGTACTTCACTACCTTGGAGTTGTAAAGCTTTCCTCGTCTAAAGATAGTCAGGAAGTGAAGGATACAGCAGATCTTGATGTTGTGCACAAGATAGCTCAGACTGCTCACTGTGTTGCACAAGGGAAAGTAGGCAGTGGGTTTGATGTCTGTTCAGCCGTTTATGGCAGCCAACGCTATGTGCGGTTTTCATCAGACTTGATTTCTTTTGCTCAGGTCTTTTCCTGTGATTGTGTGCTTCTTTTTATTTGTGCTAATCAAGTTCTATTGTTATTGAGCACCAATTTTATAATTCAAATTGTCTAGCCACCCAAGCACATCACCAGAGAAAATTGAATACAGATATTTATAGATATATTTTATATATTGATGATGGTTTGTCTGAACCAAATTTTGGGTTCTTTTGAGTTTAGTGATCATTCTCTTCTGTGAAACCTTGAAACACTCTACCATTTATGTTTACATAACATATGATCCCGTTACAACACTTGTCAATTTGAATCTTATATTGGTTTCTTAACAAATCCCAGATGCAACCTGTTGGATTTCAAGCACCGCTTGTTACTGCCCGATAAAATTTTTATTGCTTGGTCTATTTCAAACTCATTACAATGCCATGTTTTTATCTCTACATGCTGACTTATTGATATTTTCCGATTATGGCAGTATATTTGTTGAGAAAGCATCAGCAACTTTATTTTATTAATTCGGTTGACATTACAGGCTGCGGAGAGAGCAGTGCCTTTACCTGCAGTAATCACAGGCATTCTAGAGGGAAAATGGGACCATGAAAGGGCTGAATTTTCTTTACCACCCTTGATGAATCTTGTAAGAACTTTAAATTTCACATATGTTAGATTTTCAAAACAATTTGGTTGTTCTAAAGCTTTCTTCAAATGACGCGTTAAAAATGTTATTATATACAACTACAAATCTTCACTTAGTAGCTTCCTTGACAACAAGGGAAAATAAGATGGTATTGTCTCACTCATCAGAATTGAATTTTTTTATCCTTTGAATGTTCTTCTGGACTTTTTCTGGCTTTTGGTTCCTTTTAAAATTTCTCTTCTCCCCAGTCCACAAGTTTGGGCTTTTAATAACCAAAAACGTCCCATGATGTTTAAGCTCTCATTTTATCAGACTTCCCTGATTAGATTGTGAATTTACTTGGGAGTACTAGAGTTCTATTCATCTGTAAGAAATTGGTGCCATGTTAACTACTTAATCTTAATTTCTTGACTTTCTTGGAGTACATGAGATATCTTGTTTCTCATGTTGGTTAATCCTCTGCTCTAGTTATTAGGCGAACCAGGAACAGGAGGATCATCCACTCCATCTATGGTAGGTGCTGTTAAGAAATGGCAAAAGTCAGACCCTCAGAAATCCCTGGACACATGGAGAAGGCTATTGGATGCAAATTCAGCTCTGGAAAGGCAATTGAACTTGTTAACGAAATTAGCAAGGGAACAATGGGATGCATATAGGTGTGTTATAAACAACTGCAGCATGCTCGCATCAGATAAGGTTTTTCTTGAGCTCATTTGTGAATGTTAATTGGGATATCTTTGAAGAGCAAAATATCTTCACTTGATATAGAATCCACCAAACCCTATTTCGGTTCCTAATATGTGGGATATTTTCTAGTACTGCCTCTTGTATTATTAACGTGGTTTCCAATTATATACCGTTATTGAACTTGATAACTGAATGTATGAACGGCATGTTAAAACTTATATTTTATGACTTGGAATTTCATTACTCTTCCATGCTGTATTGTAAATTCTTATTTATTTTCTCCTTTCACGTTAATGTTTGAAATTCAAACTCCACAAGCAGTGGATAGAACAAGCTTTTGAGCCCAACAAAGAGGCAGTTGTTGATGCACTGCTTGGAGCAAAGGACGCTATGCTTCTGATCAGAACTCTTATGCGCAAGATGGGTGAGGCTGCAGGTGTTCCAGTAAGCTCATTGCACTCTGTGCTCATAACCCTTTGTTCTCTTGTTTGGACACAGTTTTCCTCAAGAAGAGGTCTACAAATTGAGATGGGTAAAAGTTGCACACATGAACTCTCGTTTTAGCTTTGAGCTGAGAGCGATCATGAAAATCCCTGGATGTTCAATCTTTCTTACTTTTCATACGAGTAAAAAGGACCAAGCCAAGTTTTCCTGATTTGATGTTGGTAAAATTGAAGAAATAGCATGTATTGCCATCATAACGAGTCGTTTGAGAACTGAATGCAGTGCCAGATTATGGCTTCGTGTACCATTGAATACACTTGCTACAGCATTCCTTTTGGCATAGCAAGTTCACTTTACCAAACCAATATAATAGACTTTGGATCACATAGAAGAGTCACAGGATAGTTTGGAACATAGTAATTATGCAAGTACGAAAAATACCTACAGTTTTTGGTTTATGTTGCAAAATTCTTCATACGGGAAACTGAAGTTTAAAAAATTAACATAATTCACATGTTCTAAGATCTCATTGGTTGCAAAATTTACAGATTGAACCAGAATCACAGACACAACTTCTGGATGCCACTATGAAGCTGGAAGGAGTTCTGTTGGCTGGCGTTCCAGGAGCAGGAGGATTTGATGCAGTATTTGCTGTTACATTGGGAGATTCAAGCAAAGATGTGACTAAAGCATGGAGTTCACTGAATGTTCTTGCTTTGCTAGTCAGAGAAGACCCTAATGGGGTTTGTCTAGAAACTGCTGACCCAAGAACCAATGCAATCACAACAACTGTATCCTCAATTCATTCTCAGTAAGTTCGTTTCCATAAAGTAAATTGTGTAAATCACCACAATTCAGGTGGAATCTCTGTTATGGACTAGGTTAAATTAGTTAGCAAATTTGGATTATCAACAAATTTACCTTTTCATGTCCTTTGGATGGTCAATGATTATATTTCTAGTTGACTGTGAAGGAAACAAAATGCAACATGTATAAAAGCCACACATCATTCGCCCCTAGATGGCAAACCAAACATGCATGCATTTTCTGGTTAAGGACTAAATGGATAATGAGAGGCATTTCACCTCAATCTTTTAGTCACCACACCAAAACATTTTAAGAATTTACGGCACAATTTAAATACAGCTTTAAAAAAAATTGAGAACATTTTTTTATAAACATTGATTTGGAGATAGTACACCTGTCAAAGGTCTTCAGAAAACCTAATTTACATGAACAAGAATTGGGTCAGTTGATGTGAATAAACTAAAAAGATTTGGTTTGATTTTCCAACTTAAATATTGCAACAGTTGATGTGAATAAACTAAAAAGATTTGGTTTGATTTTCCAACTTCAATATTGCAAACTAGGAAGAGAAGAAAGAAAAATGAAACCAACCAAACAAATATAAGTAATCTAGAAGCCAAGTATAAAATAATAAGATCAACTAATTTATATTGACGTGAGTGGTAAGATTCTTATCCCTCAATTTTTTTTAAAAAAAAGATATGTATAATAAAAAATAAAGACTGGCGGAGGAAAAAGGCTGCAAGCCTTATTATTCAAGGTTTCTCACTAACAATGACTTTTATTAGTTAGTTTTTATGTTTTTGGTATTTGCCTATTTATATGATTCTCGTTTGGAAACGCAGTAGAAAAGTACTTTCACGCAAATCGAGGTAAATATACAGAGGAGATTATCTTGTTTTATGAAAAAATACTATTGAACGTGCGTTTGACTTTTCCAAATATTGTCACAAACAAGCCCATTATTGAGATTAAGTATTGACGTGGGTTCAGCTACTTAAAACGTGCATGCCAATTTTTTTTTTTTTTTTTTTGAATTCAAACTTAAGAGTTTAAATTTATTTTAAGGGTATGTTACAATGCATGCTTAATAATTTGACCGTGAGGCATGCTAATTATTTGCAGAGGGGAAAAAAGAGAGTCGTCTAACTTTATTATTGTTGTTTTATTTTTTATCTATCTTTAATCATCCGATATCCAATGCTTTTTGTCAACTCTATTACCAGATGTTCGAGCAACTGATTAATCCGGATTGAGTACTTGTGAAACCCTTCGGATTGTAAGTTCTGCCAACAAATTTTAACGTTATTACATCCAAAGCTCAAATTTGAGATCTTATGTATGTTGGTTGGACGTTGAGACTAATCCAATCAAAAGTTTGTTGGTATTGTTGTTTTATTTTTATTTGACCTTCAATTCTTTTTTGTTTTATTAAGATCATTAAGATTTTGTCCTCTTAATAATGTGTAGTCCACGATATGCTTTTTCATAATGGATGTCTTCTTTGATCATTACTAATAATAAAGTGGAAAACTACAATCTTTATCAGCTAATAATAATAAAACCTACCCTCTTTTGACTTTTTTCTTATCAATGTATTTAGCCTGAATTTTTTTCCTTCGTCAAACTAAAATTTTTATTCTATAGGTTTGCTGTAATAAATTTGTGATCCTGGGTAATCATTGCTTTAAAGAATACAAAAGGAAATAACTTTTTTCGTTAAAAAAGTTTACAAATTCCCGGACTCATCAGGTTAGAACATGCTTCAAGTTATAAAAGGTGCTTATAGAGATACCTACATTTACATATCGCTCATTAAACTCACGATCTTATCAGTTGTAAATCAATTTGTTACCAATTAAATCAACATTTATTGAAAAGAAAATAAATGTGTGTTTGGGAATCCATTTAGAGAAAGGAGTTTATGGATTCCGAAAAGAATTTACGGAATCCAAGAAAAATTTACCAATTTAAAATAGTTTTTATGAATTTCAAAATGTTTTTTACAAATTTCAATATACTTTTTATCTTGATTTATATGTACAGGAAAAAATTTTCAGTATTAGCCTCGGGTGAGTTGCCAAAAGCATCTATAACTCACTTTAGACTTAATGCTAAATTTTTTTAAAAAACTTGAAACGCAGTAGCCTGAAGAGCGTTTGCAATCCACACCTACGAGACAGCGCGTTTGGGAGACCAATCTTCCATTTTTCAAGTTCTTAAAAATGAACGTATTTGAAAAATATACTCAATATAATTATATTCAACAAAAAGGGCGGGCAGTGATTTTAGAAAATAAATGTTCTTGAATAAAATTGTGCATTAAAATTTGACATCAACCTCTTTACGTCGCTGAATAGTTATTTTTCTTAAAAGAAAAATTAAAATTGAATAGTTCATGGGCATCAATGTTTAGCTCCAACATAAAACTTATAATTTCCTTAAAATAAATGTTCACATATTTTTCTTTATTTATAAAACAATGCTATTTATATCTACCATCTTCCAGATCTTGTTATCCTACATTTTATTGAGAATAATAATAATAATAGAAAATTAATAGACATGAGCAAATTTTCTGACAAAAAAATAATTTTTATCTAGTTTTAACTCAATTACCATTCAACCTTTAAATTTTAATTCAGTGTAAGCCCATCTCTATAAATTTGACTCAATTGAAATTTTGATCTTTAAACTTTAATTTACCACAACTTAATTTTTATAGTTTTAGTCATTTAAAACCTTAGTCTCCATGTTTTGAGAAATGCATAATTTCATTTTTTTAAAATATAGGTATCATTATTTTAAATGCTTGAACTGTAAAGATTGTATTGTATATAGTCAAAATTCAGTGATTTAGTATTATAAAATATAACTAATATATAAACACTTAATTTTTAATCACTATTCACTCCCACGCTTTCAAGTTTCAATGGGGTTGGCTTGATGGATTTTTCATTCTTTTTCCCTTTTGTCCAATGTGGCTTTTTCACTCCCTTGTTATTCAACAAAAGATATTTTTCTTATAATCAATTCCTTATTTTTTATTTTTGTTAAATTTCTTAGAATATATTCTATCCTATTCTAAATAAAGTATGCCAAAATATTTTTACCAAATTAATTTTAATTAATACTCAAATTAAATCTATTATACTTTTTAGAAATAATAGTGAAAGAATAATAATACAAATAGTTGATAGGTTAACTAGAAAATTATCTTCAAGCTTTTTTTATTATAAGAAGTAGGAGACAGATTTTTTGGGTGAATTACTCTCAAGTCCCAACGAAGAGATTTTCTTACAAAATGGTCCCAAACAATATCATATTTGCTTTCAGGTCCCAGGAGACCTTTTTGTCATAGATTGTTGATGTGAAAAGTCAGGAATGCCCTTAATGGTAATACATTTGCAAGCAGAGGGAAATTGAATGCATTTGACCTATCCAGTTGTATTACGGTTGTCTTCCTTGTTTACTGTGTGTATTACGCTCGTGCTGCTGCTTCATGGAAACTTTGTGCCTATCGTCCCATCTATTGAACATTGTTCCATCAGTGCGATGAACAAGAGTTCTATAGGTGCTGGCTTCTCCATACTCCTCAACATGAGTAATGTCAATATTAAAGCAAAACAGAATAAAACATGATAACAAGATTGTTTGAGGTTTCTTTGATGTTCCATGTCGGAGTAAACAAAACACCATAAACTTGGCATAGTTAATAGTAAACTGGTAAGGAATAAACCTGAAGCATGTCCTTAAAATTTGCTGTCGTTTCATCTCGGTTTAAAGTAGGGCATGAACCCATTACTCACGAGTCTGTAACTGTGCCAAGGTGGAGGTCATTATACATTTTCTGTTGCCAAAACAGTTCGAACAAGATGGTGTGAGGCTTTGAGTTTGAGGAATTCATAATGTGTGCCCTGAGGATATGAGTTGAAACGAACATCATTGATAAGGGGTTTCAATTTTGGACCTTTTTATATTGGCTTGTTTGAAGTGCACAGAGAATCCTAGTGAATGAAACAAGATGCTTGCATATCCATCACAACTTGATTGTTAGTATTAGAGTTTGAAATGACACTTTGTTTTTATTTTTTTCATATACATTGGGTATAGCATGTGTGATTTGTTTTGGGGTGGTATGTCCTCTGTTTTAATGTTGTTAATGCTCTGTTTCTTATGAGAAATGGTGATGGATTGCAAATAAAAAGAGAGGTTGCAGTGTTGACAAGCAAGTTGATAGGATTGCTGCAACTTAGGTTGTTAACAGCAGCAGCGAAAGTTGTTAATTAACCTTCTAAGGTTGTCAGTGACAAGTTTATTCTGAAGGTAGCCAATTGTAATGGCGAGCACTTCTGGAAAGAATATTCTATGCTTCATTCATATTGGAGGCACATTTGTGAGCAGTGAAACAGATGGGATACTATATGTAGGGGGAATGGTAAGATCAAGAGTGATTAAAAAAGGGACAAGTTATGAAGAGTTAAAAACAATTGTAGCATCAATAGTGGGAAAATTCAACAATAAATTTTTGATAAAGTTCACTTTGACATTGGATAGAAGCACATTTATGGACCTTGTAGATGATGAAGGAGTTGAACACTTAATTAAATTCAATGGAGATAGTGGGCATCTATATTTAGAAGACAATGAAGATGATTCCACATCGAAAGTAATGGAGGATCCACAACAAGAGTTATTGTAAGTTAGATTTAAGGTGGAAAAATATGCTAGTGTGGTGGTTGGAGAAAGTTAAAATAACTAACATAGTGTTGTTGTCATTTTGTTGCAAGTTGGACGGCATGTTTGAAGGATGGGAAGCAAATACAGACATGATTTTCAATGAAGATCCACCATCTTTGGACTGTGCAGTGCAAATGATGCCTACAAGCAGACCTGAAATGAAATGCACAAAGTGGAAGGATGTTATAATTGGAGAGGGTCAAGTGTTTGTCAATACTGGTGCTCTTCATGAAACATTATACAAGTATAGCATTGCCCATAAGTTTTCATACAAGTATGTGAAAAACAATAAGCAAAAGATAATTGTTAAGTGTGTGGTTGAAGGAT
>JANTPZ010084002.1:0-24679 GCA_025593235.1 Vachellia pachyceras
TAGAAATTGTGAAATCTATTTCTGTAACAAATTATTATAAAATAATAAAATAACCTCTTCAAAATAAAATTCATGTATAGTAAAAAAAACTTATATAGCAACAAAATGGATAATTACTTTCAAAATAAATTAGTTATCAATAAATAATTCTGCTCTCACAGAAAATAATAATAAAAATCACTTTACTAGTATAAGATCTTTTGCTAATAAAACTTCAACAGGAAAAATATCTAAACCCAAAAATATTCCATAATCGACATAATAATACTACCATTAGAAAGAGAAAAATATTTAGAATAACTTTCATGAATAAGAGTTTAATGAAAATAAGACATTTTACTTATCTAAATAATCCCACCAGTAGAACTTTACACTGAAAAGAGCACCTTTCAACTCTCCTTTCCCTCTCAGTCTCTCCCCCTCTCCAGACTCTCTCGTGGGTGTGTGTAAAGTGTTGAGGGTGTGGGGGTATTTAATATACCCCACAGTGAAAATTAATGATGATGATCATCATCATTCCTTCCTTCCTTCTTTCATTTCTTCATGCCACGTTGTAGCTTCTTCTTCTCTCTGTTTTTTTCAATGTTGTGTCGGCAGCCTTTATATATATTTTTGTTTTTTATTTTTTATATTTTTTATATTTTTTTATTTTTTTAAAAAATGTTACACCATGTCATTTGAGTTTGACGAGTCAGCAATTTCCATTAAGAAAGACTAATGGCATTAAATTTGAGAGACAGAAAATACACTTTTTAAACTTAAAGGATTAAAATGAAACCTAACACAAACATAAATGACTAAAATTATACTTTAGCCTAAGTTAAATTACTATTATCAGATCATTTTAATCATACAAGTCAGGGTCTTGCAGACCAAACGATTCCAATATCCAAGCACATCTACTAAAGTGTGACTTTGTGGGTTGGAACCATTTGTAGAAGCTATAATTGAGTACCAACAAGCTGTTGGTCGAGCTGGTAATGTTAGCTCGTACCCCTATAAGGATGAGAACGAGTGTTTGATTCCCGGGAAGCGCACTTGTTGGGAGAGGGATGAACCCTGTTAACGGTTAGCCAAAGGCGCTGGGCAGCACACCATTCCCCTCGAGTCCGGAGTAGTCGGTTGCCTTTGATGCCGGATACCGGGCGATCTTGATAAAAAAAAAGAAGAAGCTATAATTGAGTAGAAAATGTTCAATTTATGACTAAATTGTTCCTAGAAGTTCAATATCATAGCCTGCCAAAAGAAAGTTTTGAGAATTTCAAAAATCAATGAAGTTTTAATTATCACCATATTTGCTTTCCAAACAAAGAACCTTCTTTCCACCAAAAAAAAAAAATCAGATCCAAGAACCTAAAAGAGGGAAAATGTAGGAATCTTATGAGCCAAATGAAAAGTGTCTCGGTAAGCGTACCTGTTATGTAAACTGACAACCCAAACATAGCCAATTGCGTTTGTTGGGAGGATCTTTTTCTTAGCAATATTGCAAATATTACGTAAATTCTTTTCGTTCCGTAATTTTATTTATATATTAAAATTATCATAATATATATGAATTATTATATATGATGCTTAACATAAGAAGCCGCATGAATTTCGGAAGATATGAAAATTAAATAAATTATTTAATTATAATAAATATTTTGAAAATTTATATGTACCATTACATAAATATAATATATATTAACTATTTTTATCGTTTTTTGGAAATTATCACAATATATGTATGTATATTACGTAAATTCTTTTCGTTCCTTAATTTTATTTATATATAAAAATTATCATAGTTTATATGAATTATTATATATGATTCATAACATAAGAAGCCGCATGAATTTCTGAAGATATGAAAACTAAATAAATTATTTAATTACAACAAATGTTCTGAAAATTTATATGTACCATTACATAAATATAATATATATTAACTATTTTTATCGTTTTATTTTTTTTGAAAATTATCACAATATATGTATGTATACATTATTTAATGATATTCATATTCTTTTAATTAATGAGATTTATATCTTTTTAATTTATTTTTCATTAAAATTTATTTCTCAAACATTTATCTAAACAAATTTTTCTTTTCGTTAAAAATTATTTATGTTGTTTACAATCCACAAATGACATCATCTAACTTCAATCAAATATTTTTTCCCCTAAAGTCATCATCTAATTCCTTTTGCTTTTCTTCTTAATCAACAAGCTCGGCAAGTGTGGGGACAGCCACGAATAAAGAAGAGCATGGTACTGCAAAAGCTCAAGAATGATAGAGCTTTATTGACGTGGTGTCTTTTGCCTCCAAAGCTCTGGCTTTTTCCTTGCTTTAATGTATAAAATTTAAAATAAAAATAATATCTTTGTTATTATGTATTCAAAAGATTAATTTTATTTAAAATTCATGGGCTAAACATTTCAGATCTTAACCGTTCAAATCTAATCTACTTATTAACACCTAAATTGAGTTCAACCATGTCTTTTATTTTAAATTTTATACTCAGTAAGACATAAAAATCAAACATCAGTCATTCATACTAAATCTAAATATTTCAAGTCTGATGAGAAATGAGTAGATGTGGATCAATAAAAGGATTGATAATTAAGAAGAAAGACCCCATTTCATAGATCCATAGAGACATCCCGTTCCATTTTTTTTTTAAGAATTTAGGCTCTACATTTCAAAATTAATTTTACACATTAACTTTTTTTTAGAATTTAAGCGCTCTCTCTGTCTATTTTCTTTTGTTGTGTCTCCTCTTTAACTAATAACTAATAAGTCTTTACTATCTTACCTTTCTGCCTCCCTATTTTTTTTTACTTTTCTTCTCTTCTCTTGTTCCTCATTTTTCAATCACACATGCAGAAGTATTGTTGCTTCTCATATTTATGTTGGTTATTCCAATTGAAAAGAAAACGAAAGAAGAAAAACATCCTTTCAAACTTTCTTTTTTAAATGCTGCAAGCACGAAAAGTAAATAAACGATTTACAAATATTAAGAAAATTCATTAAATTAATTAATTATAATAATTCGGTGTTAGTTTCTTTTCAAAAAGATCGTTGTTAATTATGTGTATTAGAATTACCTCTTAATAAAAATCTCTTGACACCCAGCAATTAATATTGACACTTTGAAAAAGTAATAAATTTGAAAAGATTAGGTTAATCGAAGTTTGAAATTTAAAATTAAAATCAACCTCTTTTTTGTGCCTGTGTGTATATATATTATATTAAGGGGGAGGCACTAATACTGAGATTGCATTATTGGAGCCAGTGTACATTCAATTGCAATAATAAATTTTTTACTTATAATTTAATAAATATTCAATCATGAAATTTTACATTCAATTATAAAAGTTAAAAATTATAATAATCGAAGTTTTAACTAATAATAATTATTATGTGATATTATACAAAGCATGTCATTCAGTTTGTTAAATATGTGTAATGCAAAGTAAACTTATTTTTTAATTTCCGACTAATTTAAGCTAAGTGGGGTAAGAAAACTTATTTACAACGACAATAATAAAAATTTTTCAACAAAGTTTTGACACAACCGCACACCTTTGAACTTAATTACCAAATCAACTTGGCTTATTATAATTAGGTTACACTGTCTGGGAAGTGAAATCAAAAAGGGGTTAAGATTAAATATGATTATGTTGACATTTTATGTCATTTAGTATCAAATCAATTAGATTATATTTTAGGGTTAAATTTTAGTTTCTTTGCTTGTACTCTCATTTATCAAGTTAAGTTTTAAGTGGAATACTAGTAATCACCCAATTTGCCAACAGCATAACTATTTCTTATATTTTACAAAATCAAATGAAGAACATTAAAGAGAATAATTAAGGGAACGTTTATTTATAGATATAACTTTACAATATTAGAGTAAATCAATTTAACGATTATAATAGTAGAGGGATATATAATATAATGGAAATTATGAGATGTATGGACATGCATGTAATATTCATAACATTATATCAATTATTAGCTGGTATGATCAATTTGAAGAAAAATACTTCCTCAAATCATTTTTATAAGCAATTAATAACTATTCAAATCACGTAAAAATGAATTGGTATTTACAATTATTTAAAAATAATGAATGTGTAAGAAATATAATTTGTTTCAAACATATCCTTATTTATAAAAAATGAGTGAGAAAAAAGATAAAAGAAACATGCAATCAGTTAAGGATAAAAATGGAAAATGTGCGTTAAATTTTTTGATAAAGAAAAATTATTGTTTATATATAAGAGCAAACTCATCAGAGAGAATATTACTCAACCACTATCTATTTTTGTAAACTTTACATGAATATCAATTTTTCTCTATAAATTTTATTCAAAAAAATTTAAAGAGAAGTTATTGTTCAATTTATCGTAACCAGCATCTCACTCAAGTTTATTGGTAACCTCAAAGTAACGCAAAGTTCGTAGACCAAATAATCCAATTTTAACCCCCGTGTGTGTGTGTTTTTTTTTAAAATATATTTACATCAAACATATGGAAATATCCAAAAATTATTGATATTATAAATTAAGACTGTGAACGTCTTCCAGAATCAAACGGACAACAGTTCATCCAAGTCTTAAAATGAAGGAACGTACAAATAACTAATCAATCTTCATCACTTGCTTAATATTCCAAATCATATCACTGTCATCTACTAATTATTCCAGCTTTGTTATATTAAAATCTAAGAATGATATATTAATTATATCTGTCAATTAAAACTGGGGTTAACAAAATTTTGGATCCCTTTATAACCGATTTGGATCATCCACAAAATATAAGGTCAAATTTATGCATGCATGAGAGTTTAAAGTTGTAAACCCTGTACTTTTATTTGTTGGGAAATTTACTGTTGAGTCCCACATAAGGGACTTATTTATCAAATGATCATAAGTTTTAAAATATTTATTAAATGGTCCCAGAGGTGTTGTCAATTTAGCGCATGGTGTTGTCAAGGGTTGTCACGTGACAATACCATGCGCTGCATTGACAACATCATGCACTGTATTAACAACACCTCTAGGACCATTTGATGGACCATTTGATAAATAAGTCCCTTATGTGGGACTGTACAGTAAATTTCCCTTATTTTATTTGTATGAACATAGGCAAGTCTTGGTATGCTAGTCCTTTTTGAAACACAAATAAAATAATAAAGTATTACAAATGGAACACACTTATATGCCAAAAGCTTTCTCCCCCCATATTCAATATCAAATTATGAAAAATCTGTGGTAAATCATTTTATCATGAGTTCTAAGTTTAGAAACAAATAGAAATGCCAAATCTTATTGATTAACTTGGTAAATAAATCAATCATTTTTTGAATGTTTCATGTTAAATTTTAGAAACTCATTATATTGCAAGTAATTTTATAGTCAATTATAAATTTTAGAAGATGAGTGTTTTCTTCTCTCTTTTTTTTGGTCGAAGAAGATGAGTGTTGAATGAATAGTAATCATGATATATGGAATGAAGATTTAACATGGAACATTAGGGAGAAAAACCATTTAGCAAGGATATTTTTGAATTAACTTTGAGATTCTTATGTTGGTCCTTAAGTGATATTTTTTACATTAATTTGCTCTTTTGCTCCAAGCTGTTATTTCTCCTATGTTCGATGAGCAAATCCTCTGTACCTGTGAATGCCAATTGATAAATATTTTTTTTTCAATTGGTCATTTGAAAAGACCAAAATCTATACTATAATAATTTAACCCAAAATAAATAAATAACAACATAATTATGCGGAAGCGATTTCATTACATAAGGCACCCTGGATCCTTGACACACAATCCGTCCACAATTTGTCACTAAATCCGAATCGTTTGGCACAAATAATGAACCAATAACACAGTGCCTATAAGTTCTTACTGACCATCCAAAAATACAATGCATCATAATAATTGGCCCTATATGACAATATAAAATTCAATACAATACCAAAAGAGCCTATAAGGCTTAATAATTACGCCTCTGGCTGATTTCCTCGGCCTCTAACAGAATTAGAGGTCTTGCCTGAAAAAAATATAATAACAACGGGATGAGACATAAAGTCTCAGTAACCAAAATCAATTTTTAGTATATGCAGGATAGGAATGCAAGTCAGAGAAGTAGGTTTGTCAGTACAATAATAATTGCATAACATAATAGTTATCAAAAGTAATTAACCCCTCATCTACCTGCTCCGCCTTATAACTTCTGGACATGGTATAGCCTATTAGTGCTAGTATACTTGGCCAACGGTTAGCTAGTCACTTCAAGAACAATGCCCCCTCCCATACCACCTGTAACAGGCGAAGGTAAGGAGGTGTCCACTCACACCAACTTAGCTCAAATCCGGGCCAAGGATCAGCAAAATTTGAGGAGTACAATAATTCCCCACTCTTTGTTCGTCCCGAAATAACTCCACAATATAACACATATAAATATAAATGCACACCCATCATACAGTTCAGATGTCATATTCATATAATTCATCACAAATGTTACATCATCTCTTGTATAATAAAACACTCATACAGTTTGAAAATACACTGTTTCACTGAACAAATTTCATATATAAAAATATGTAAAATTTTCTAAATCACGATTAAATTTTTTCATAAAGAAACTAAGGGTTAGAAAACACCTTACAGTCCACAACAAGCATATAAAAAAAAGTTAATCCCGGTTACCTCAATTCCAAGCTAAATCCCACTAGCATTGAGAATAAAGCAATCAAATACAATCCAATCACTAATTAATCTACACAGTAATGTAAATACGAATTTAATACAAAAATTAAATAAATAATTACCAAAATATAAAATTATTATAAAATATTTATAATGAAAATTAATTATAAAACTATATAATGGCAAAATAACAAATTTATAGAAATTAAAATATAAATAACATTTTCAATATACCAATATAGTTGTTCAAACCATTTTTCCCTTAAAATACCTCATAAAAATTGATTTGGGAGCTTTATGTAATAATAGTAAAAATTATTTATAAAATATTGTAATACAAAAATAACATATCTAGGCTAATCAAATATATCCATAAATCATCATCTACATTTTTCTACTTATCTTTATTTAGTTAAAATACCCTATATATACAAGAATATACTCTTTTTAACACAACTAAATTTCTAAAATAATTGAAGGTACTAAATAGATAAATATAATCTTATAGAACATAGTTCTAAAAATAGATATACAATGTTATGGCCTTCTATAAATAAAACGCAAACTAGATAAAAATCTAGGTCCCAAAATATTCTCTAATAAATATAATATTACTACCAAAAGGAAAAGAAAAATATTTAGGAGAACTCTCATAAAAAAGTTTACTGAAAATAAATTATTTTACTTACTTAAATCCCACAAGTAGAACCTTAGACTGAAAACACATATACTCTCTTCTCCTTCTCCAGCGCCCTCTCTCTCAGTCGGTGACCCTCTCTCCCTTAATGTGTGCACCTGTGACGTTTGTGTGTGTGTGTGTGTTAATATGTGTGGTATGTTAAATAAGGGTGGGGGTATTACCCTTCGCCCAGTGTCCCGCCTCAATTTTTTTTAAATCATTAATGGTGATGGTGAAATCACCTGCTACATGTTTCTGATAACGTGTGGCAGTAGGTATTATATTTTTTTATTTTTTTAAAAAAGAGGACGTGACAACTCTCCCCACCTAAAAAATTTTGTCCCCAAAATTCGCGATAACAAAAAGAAATCATCCACAACTCAAAACACAACCACAAGTTTCAAATCACTCAAAACAACCATAAGCATAATCACCACAAAAATACCTGTAAAACAAAATGCATGAGAAAAAATTCAAACACTATCACAGCACACCAACATACCTAATCCGCAAAGAAGGAGGGGAAATCACGCCGCATTCGCTCTTCGGTTTCCCAGGTAGTATCACAAGGAGACATAACTTTCCAAAAAAATTGTAAAAGTCGAATTGTCCTCTTCCACAACTGTTGATCCTTCACATCTAAAATTTTCTCTGGCTCATATATGTAAGTCAAATTCTCTCTCAATTTGAATTCTTCTGGCTCATCACATGGGATGGGTCCGGGTGATATTTCTTCAATTGTAACACATGAAACACGTTGTGCACACTTGACAAGTGCGGTGGCAAGGCAATTCGATAGGCAATTGGTCTGATTCTCTCCAAAATCTCGTACGGACCAATGAACTGGGGAGTTAACTTCTTCGCTTCAATCGAACTGCTAATACTAGTTACCGGTGAAACCTTAAGAAACATATGGTCACACACTTCAAACTCCAAAGCTCGTCGTCGTCTATCCGCATACCTTTTCTGTCTGCTCTGTGTGATCATCAATTTTTGACGAATCATTTCAATTTTCCTCGTTGTTTAATCTACTAGATCCGAACCAATCACAGTTCTCTCACTCAATTCAACCCAACACAAAGGAGATCTACACTTCCTGCCATACAACGCCTCAAAAGGAGCTATTTGGATGCTCGAATGGTAACTGTTGTTATAGGCAAACTCCGCTAGAGGTAGGTGATGATCCCAACTTCCTGGAAGTTCAATGGCGCAAGCTCTCAACATATCCTTGAGAGTCTGAATTGTCTTCTCTGTCTGACCGTCTGTCTGCAGATGATAGGCCGTACTATACTTCAACCTAATCCCTATAGCCTCTTGTAATGCCTTCCAAAAGTTCGATGTGAACCTTGGATCTCAATCTGACACAATATTTGTTGGTACACCATGCAACTGAACAATCCAATCAACATATAGCTTGGCTAATTTCTCCAAATTATAGCCTATATGGATAGGAAGGAAATAAACTAACTTCGTTAATCAATCCATGGTAACCCATATAGCGTTATGATGAGCAGAAGTCTTTGGCAGTCCTATGATGAAATCCATGGAGATACTATCCCATTTTCACGTTGGGATCTCTAAAGGTTGAAGTAGTCCTGAAGGTTTTTGATGCTAGATCTTCACCTTCTAACAAGTCAGACACTTCAATACAAAGTCTGTTACATCCCGTTTTATCTTTGGCTACCAATATCCTTGCTTCAGACCTCGATACATCTTAGTGATTCCTGGATGAATGGTATACTTGCTTCAATGAGCCTCTTAAAGAATAGCCTTCTTGATTTCTTTATTGTCTGTAACACAAATCCTCTTCTTGTATCTCAAAATATCATTCTCCCCAATGACATATCTTGGAACTTCACAGTTATCCAGCTTCTTTCTAATCCTTATCAATCGGTCATCTTCCATTTGGGTCATTCTCAATTTATCATAAAAATCAAAATTTCCAATTACTGTATGCAGTGTAACCTCCGATTTTGGCTCAAGATAAACATCTAATAATCCCTCTAGAAGATTAAATTCATTTACACATAAAACATGTGCATTGACTTCCGGCTTAAAGCATCTACAACAACGTTGGCCTTCCCTGGGTGATACTTTATCTCAAAATCGTAGTCTTTCAAGAATTCCATCCACCTTCTTTGCCGGTTATTCAACTCCTTCTTATCCACAAGATACTTCAAACTCTGATGGTCACTAAAGACCTCGAATTGGGATCCATATAGACAGTTTCTCCAAATCTTTAAGGCAAAAACCACAGTTGCAAGCTCTAGATCATGCGTCAGATAATTCTCTTCATGAGGTCTCAGCTAACATGATGCATACACCTCAGATTTCCCTTCTTGCATTAGCACACAACCTAAACCTTTCAATGAGGCAATTGTATACACTATGTATGACTTACGTGGGTAAGGTACAATAAGGACTGAAGCAGTGGTTAGTCGAGTCTTCACCTCCTGAAAAGCTGTCTCATACTGGTCATCCCACACAAATGGTTGGTCTTTCTTAGTTAACCTGATGAGTGGCGTGGCAATCAGAGAAAATCCTTCTATAAAACGACGATAATAACCAGCTAACCCCATAAAACTGCGCACCTCGGTCACTGACTTAGGTAGCTCCCACTTTAATATTGCATCAACCTTATTAGGGTGTACTGCTACTCCGTCTGCTGAGACCACATGGCCTAGAAATTTTACCTCCTTCAACTAGAATTCATATTTACTTAGCTTCGTGTACAATCGATGTTCTCTTAACACTTGCAGTATAATCCAAAGATGTTCTCTATGCTCCTCCTCATTCTTCGAGTAAATCAGAATGTCATCAATAAATGACTACAAATTTGTCTAGGTAGGGCCTGAAGATTCAATTCATATAATCCATGAATACAGCTGGCGCATTCGTTAGCCCGAAAGGCAGGACAAGAAATTCATAATGACCGTAATGGGTACGAAAAGCAGTCTTTGGAATATCCTCCGCTTTCACCCTCAATTGATGATAACCCGATCTTAAATCAATTTTTGAAAATACCGATGAACCCATTAGATGATCTAATAAGTCATCTATCTTGGCAAAGGATACTTATTCTTGATAGTGACCTTATTGAGCTGTCGGTAATCAATGCAGAGTCTCAAGCTACCATTCTTCTTCTTAACAAACAAGACTGGCAAACCCCAAGGAGGCACACTCAGTTGAATCAAGCCCTTCTCTAACAAATCCTCAATCTACTGTTTTAGTTCAGCTAACTCTGGGTGACATCCGGTAGGGAGCCTTGGAGATAGGCTCTGTTCCCTCTACTAACTCAATAGCAAATTCGACTTCACGTTCTGGCAGTAATCCTGTTATCTCCTACCAAAACATATCAGGAAATTCTTTAACAACTTTAATTTGATTAACGCTGCCTTCTGACTTTACTTGAATATAAAAGAAAACTGCGAAGGCTTCACAACCCTTCCTTAAACTTCTTTCCACTTGAGCCGCTGACAATATTATCAAACCTTGTTACATTTCTTCCACCATTATTCATTAATTAAATTGAACTATTTTTCTTTACATCGTAAGGATACATCATTAGCTGATAACCAATCCATGCCCATAATAAGATCAATATCCTTCAGGGGTAGACATATCAAATCAATGGTCATTTCATGACCCTCACATACAAATGTTAAGCCCACACATACTTTAACCGTTTTCACACGTACACTAGTAGGAGGAGTCACACATAACTCATAAGGTAAATCATGTATAACCAATTGTAATATTTCCACACAGTCGTAGGAAATAAAAGAATGTGTAGCACTATAATCATATAAGGCACATAAAGGATAACTCTGAAGTAAAACGTTAACTTGAATAAGGTTCGGAGCAGCATTCATCTCCTCAGCTGTCAATGCAAATACGTGCCCAGGTACTGATGGCCGAGGAGTAGGGTTCTCCTTCTTTCCCTTAGTGCAGTTCCTCGCCAAGTGTCCCTTCTCTTCACACGAATAGCAAGTCCAACACTCACCTAGATGTACCATCCCACAACGAGTACAAGGAGGGCACTGAGCCACGCTAGGGGCAGATGCCACTGAAACACGCTGGGAGCTCTAACTCATCCTAGTGTACCCCTTGTGACTCTGGCTCATAGGAGGATGACGTCTCTATTGGAAACTCCCTTGGCAGAAGCTTCTCTTGTTCCCAGATCCACTAGAGCTTGAAGGATAACTCTTCTTACTAACCCCTCCTGTTACTCCCATCTAGCTACTGAACCGACATGAGAATCCCTTCTCATGGAACCAGCAGCATCTCTGTATCTCCTATAGACCTCCTGAATCTTAGCTATTAATCTCTCGAGATTTATGACGTTATAGGTACCCAACCATAATTTGACATCTTCGTTGTACTTCTCCAGTAGCTCTCTAGCTAACCAATGGTTGTTGGTTACCTTTCCTCAATCCAATTGTGACATATACTTAGATAGCTCTATAAAACGGGATATGAATGTGTTCTCATCTGTTTCCCTTTGCTGAAGCGTGAATAACTCCACCTCCTTCTGATGCTTTACTTGAATGGGGAAATAAAAATCAAAGAACATTGACTTGAACTCATTCCGGTCCAGCCGATGCTTATCAATCGGCTTAACCGTGTTCCACCAGTCTAAAGCACCATTTGCTAGTAAAATCTTAGCAGCTAGCACCCTTTAATAATGTCACATACAATTGAATCAAATAGCATCTCGAGCCTATCAATCTAGGCCTCTGCTTCCATTGGTGATCCTCCCAAGAAGGTCTTTGGGTGGAAACGGTTTAAGTGCTTCCACACCATAAGCATATCAGGAGCATGCCTATACTCTAACGATTCCCCTAACTCAGGATCCTGTGAATGTGCATATGGCCCCTCAGCATGGCCAAAGTTCCCTTCCTCTTCCTCCATATCGAGCTCCTGCGTATGGTTATTTCCCCTACTCGCCCTTTCATTGGCTTTATCTTTCTCAAGTCCTCTCAACCGTTCGTCCATTGTAAGGGTCAATTGGTATACCCGCTGTAACATTTCCGCATCCGATATGGGTTGCTAAGGCCCATTAGATCTTTGTTGGCTACTGTAACCGATGTAAGTACGTCTTGTATCAACCATCTCTCTCCATCTAAGGGCAAAACCCCACAATAGGGAGAGAACAATAAGAATAAGTAGTAAAATGCACTAACAAAGGGAAACATGTGTGTACAGATTTTATATTGTCATATCCTAAATGCAATGCACCACATAGTTAGGAAAACAAAACACACAGCTTTGAATACCAAGTTGAAAAGACCAAAATCTATACTATAATACTTTAACCTAAAATAAATAACAACATAATTATGCGGAAGCGATTTCATTACATAAGGCACCTTGGATCCTTGACACACGATCCGTCCACAATTTGTCACATAAAATCCGAATCGTTTGGCACAAATAATGAACCAATAACACAATGCCTATAAGTTCTTATTGACCATCCCAAAATACAATGCATCGTAATAATTGGCCCTATATGGCAATATAAAATTCAATACAATACCAATACCAAAAGAGCCTACAAGGCTTAATAATTACTCCTCTTGCTGATTTCCTCGGCCTCTAACAGAATTAGAGGTCTCGCCTGAAAAAATATAATAACAACGGGATGAGACATAAAGTCTCAGTAACCAAAATCAATTTCTAGTATATGTAGGATAGGAATACAAGTCAGAGAAGTAAGTTTGTCAGTACAATAATAATTGCATAACATAATAGTTATAACAAATAATTAACCCCTCATCCACCTTATAACTTCTGGATGCGGTACAACCTATCAGTGCTAGTATACCTGGCCAACGGTTAGCTAGTAATTTCAAGAACACTGCCCCTCCCATACCACCTGTAACATCCAAGGTAAGGAGGTGCCCACTTACTTTGTCTCTGAACATGGTCATGTTTTCAATCAGTTCCTTGCGATCTTTTGAGAGACTTGATAAATGAGGATCGATTTCTTGGGGTTCCACCTCTATGTCTTGAATTTTATCTTTTGCTGCTGAGACATTTGACATGTCAACATCAAAAAATTTGGTACGAACTAACTCAATCCAATCCTTGTCAAACTCAATAACAATTGCTTCACTTAAGTTGTCCTTCAGGGTATATTTTTCTGATAGTGTGATACCCTTAGGAGTCTTGTTAGCAAGAATGACCAAAAATCAACTAGCACCTGATAGGGCCAAGCTATTATACAAGGGGTTCAATATTCACACAAGGCATCAATAATTGAGGATATTACTTGAGTGCTTCAGCAAGTAAAGATGTTTCGCCTTGTTTTAGCTCCACAAATTGGAAATTTTCACATAGCTCCAACCTGCGAGACCAAGTGCCATCATTAACAACTTTTGATTCTGTCACTGCCGAAAAATGTTCGTAGATAGTTCAAAGAAAATAAAAACGTAGAATTGTAATATAAAGAAAGACACTTAAGGTGATGCAAAGAAGAAACAACTTGGGAAATGATCGCTTCTAGAGGCCTTTCTGATTGAGCTTCCTCTTGACCACTTAAGCAATCTCTTGTTTCTGTAATAGTCTGCATGGAACAAAATGATAAATGCCATGTTTGGTACACGGAAGTGATTTTGATGGAAGTGGAAGTAGAAGTGGAATTGGAACTGGAAGTGAAAATGGAATTGGAGCTGGAAGTGGGGTTAAAAGTATGTTTGGTACGTTGGAAGGAGTGTGGTATTATTTTAATTTAATATTTATATCTATAATATAAAAATACATATATGCCATCTTTTTAAAAAAACTTCGCAAAGTCCAGATCTGTCAAAATCTCCTCCTCCATCGTAAAAAAACTCCTCCTTCTCCGTCAAAATCTGAGTGTGACGGCGGTTGAAGAACGAAGGTTGATGGCTACTGTTCACCATCGTTGCCATCTAGGTTGTCTTCTAGGTCTATTCAAAAGTTCATCGTTGAAGCCCATCATTCGTTGTCATCCTCATCGCTTGTTGCTGTTGCCATCGTGTTCTTCTAGGAGCCAAAGCCGTTCATCGTCGTCTTCTAGGTTGTCACCGTCGCAGATTTGACTCCATTGAATGCGGAAGCGGAGGTGGTGTTGTTCATCATTGTCTTCTGGTTTGTTCTCTGTTCATTTTTTCTGGTTTTATTTTTCTATTCACCATCGCTGTTGCTATCGCAGCAAGATTTTCTCTTTGTTATCTGTTCTCTGTTCACCGTCACCGTTCTCTACCAAGTTCACCATCGTCCTCCACAGAGTTCACCATTATCGTCCTCCATCGACTTCGTTGCCGTCGCTGATTAGTGGAGAAGATGATCTACAATGGGTTGAGGGCAAAGATGGCAATGAAGGAGAGAATTGGTGTTGGAACTCAGTTCCATGTGTAGGAGGCTAGAGCTGAGTTCCAACCTTTTCGATGGAAGTGGGTTCCGCTGGGAACCCAGTTCCAATGTACCAAACACACATACACATTGATTTCAGTTCTAGTTCCAATTCCCTGACTTCAATTCCTGCTACCAAACGGGGCAAAAAAGAATGTAGTTGTCTTTATTTTTTGGTTCTCTTCTAAAATGAGTTTCTTTATGATTGTAGTAGAGACCAAAACACATACAAGAGCTCTTATGAATGGAGTTGCCATTGGTGGTGTGTCTATGGCAGTAGGTTTTTTTAGCAATTCCTTTTGCTGTTTCCTTTCATTCTAAAAAACATCAACACATTTATGTGAGCGTGGAAACTAACTTATTCATAATAAGAATAATATCATCATACATAATACTTCAATTTATATAATTAGAAAAAGGTAACAAACTTACAAGTGCATAATCTTTTTCTGCGAGATTATCAATTGGTCTTGCAGATTGCTTCTAATAATCTATTATGTTTTGTTGCTTAAACAAATTGTAACTTCACAAAGAGAGATTATATAATAACTTCTAATAATCTATTATGTTCTGCAATTAGTTTGAAGAATGAATTGCATGTGTAAAAACCTTGGTATAGTAATTTGGGATAAAATGTGTAAAAACCTATTGAAATATTAATGGCATTCATGTTTCTATTAAAAAAACAGAATAGGGTTAAGGTTTATTCAACTTATTGAAATATTTTTTTCAAATACATCTACCACTCTAAAATATTGTGATATAATTTTGCCCAAAAGCACTTTTATTCTCAAAGATCACTCTCAAGTGAATATCCGGATTAACTTTAAATTATTTTACATAATTTTAGATAAATATGTAAGATGTGCTTTTTCTCGACTTATATAAATGCTTTTTTAAGTATTCTTTTCTACGTTTTTTTCAAACAATTGCTAAACCTGAGGACAATATGCATCTGGCCATCAATTTTGTTTTTTTTTGGCAGATGTAAATTTCAAGCTGAAACCCAATCAAAAGCAATTTATAACATATTATTTAGCTATCAAATGGGAAAAACTATATACAAAAACGTTGGTTACCAAATAATATTACTTATGAAGAGATTATTTATCTAGTTAAAAGTTAAACAAATTCACAATCATCCAAAAAATGGGGCTTACATCCAAATTATTTATCACAATATAAAGCCTAGAATTAAATGTCAGAGTAACATGGCGGTAAAAATGTTTCCCTGAGCAGAAGACAGAACATATGAAGCATACGATAGACAAAACTCACCTCTTTTTTGCAGATTGCAGAATGCAAATTACTTGAAGATACCTCCAACAAGAGAAGGAGAATACGTACGTAGTCTCCTTTTTAATGGTTTTTCTGTTCAAATTAGGTGGCCTTAGTAGCAAATAATTAAGTGCCTTTACCTGAACAACAAAGCAATTAACAAATTGAGAGAAAAGTTTAAAGGATGAATTAAAGCACGTCCTTACCTGAACAAAGCAAATTTGAGGTTTTTACAGTCACAACGATGAATAGGTAGTATTGTCAACGATGTGCGCTCGCGGATCTCAAGAAGACACTCTGGTCAAGAAAGTATATAATAACGAAATTATAGATTTCAAATTTTTTTCCACCATTATTTTTTTGGGCAGATCTAAATTTGAAGTTGAAGCCCAATCAAAAGCCATATTCTCAATATCAATATATACGAAATTTATAAAAAATTTAGCTATTAGTGAATAAAAAGTTTTTTATAACTAAAAGTTTAAGTGAGTTGGGTTTCAGTTGTTTTATTTAGATAAGTTGAGCTAAAAGAATTTTGTTTCTCTCCAAATATTTTATGAAATATTCTACAAATGACCAAATGAAAACAACAAAATTGAGCTCTACAGAAAATTCCAGAATTAATTCAATAATTAAATGAAAAATCATAAATGTTATATAGTGCACTAAAATAACCATATGTATGTTTTCATTGGAAGTTTAAAATCTCTCACTCTTTCAAGCATCCAAACATTGTTTAAAAAACTAATCTTCACATATTTCATTCAAATAAAATATTTGTGAAAAATAAAAAACTGTGAAATAGATAAATGTTAAATTTCCTTTATTTTAACAAAATTAGTAAATGATGTAGAAAGAAATTAAATTTTGATAAATATATAAAATAAATGTAATGCGGCAAAATCATAATTATTTTCACACATATATGTTTTGGGTATTTGATATAATCATATTTTATTAAGTGAATTTGTAGCATTTTAGGGGATTTTAGTGTTATTATTTGGCTTTTATTGAGTTTAATTGTATTAATTATAATTAATTATTAATAAATAAATTTAAAGCCAATTAAGCGTATCTTTAGAAGAAATTGGGATCAAAAGATAAATTCTAAATATATTTGGAGAGTTATCAATATAATTTTAAAAGTTCTGAGTTCAAATTAGTAAATTTATTATTCTGAGTTTAAATTAGAAAATCTAATATTTTAAGTTTAAAATATCAAATCTATTAAATGCTGTATTATCTTAGGATTCAACAAACCAATGATCAAACTCAGAAACCCATTTATTTTATATTATTTTATTTCATTTTTTTTCATTTATTATATTATATTGTATTATTATTTCTTTTTTATATTATATTAGGTCAACCTTGGCGCGCTCGGGCGCACATATATACATATACATGTATATACACATATACATACATACATATATATATATATAATACATGGCATCACCCCCAGGAAACGGCAGGCGCCGCGCACACAAGCAAATTCATTCATTTGGGGGAGAGCGGCCGCCAGGAGGATTAATTCCACAAGCACTCACGCCCTGAAGCTTCGTCTAATCCATTCACGCCACACGCACAGCCACAGGAGAGCTTGAATGAAGACCACGCCACTTCTCATCCATTATCCTTCCAGCGCCTCTATTCACGCAAACACACAGACCATCGTCCATCCAATTTCCACCGTGGCCATGGAAGCTTCAGATCTTAGGGGGTTTAATTCTCCAATCATGTTGTCCTACGGTGAAGATGAAGTTAACCGGAGTGCTTAAGCAATTAGGGCGAGTTTTTTTGATTTTAATTTCATTTTCCAATCTCGATATAGATTGTAATTTTAGGTGGTTAGAGTTTATGATATATATATATAATACGATTATGATCGGTTTATGTAATTCATATTGTGATACTTGTGTTAGATTAGTACTTTGGATTGTGATTGAATCATAGCACTTTTGTTATCCAGTTGCTTTCTTTTATTTTCTAGAAATCAATTGATTTGCTAGGTTTCTAGGAATTAATTGGAGGTAAAGATGATCTTTTATAAATTTAATATGAGCTAAGTATTACGATATTTTTAATTGATTAATTGAGTATATTTTTAGATTAAATTAAAAAGTTAGGAATATTGATTAGTAAGGGTTCTTGCTAGTCCTTATGTTTAGTTAAAAGAATAATTTAATATTAAATTGGAAAAGGAATGTTAGTAGATCTAATAGTCTAGGAAATCCATTTTATCGAATTTAAGTGTATTCATTTAGTTTAATTAATTAGAAAAATAAATTTGATAATTCTTAGTTAATTTGTTATTGCATTAAATTACTTAGGAATTAAATATAGGCTCCACGTAGAGATCGACTTAAATTAATGTTACTATATTATATTTAACTTAGTTTTTATTTAATTGCTCTTAGGCTCATCAGTATTAAATTAATGTGGCCCGAAAGTTCTTGGAACTAAAATAAATGTTCCATCAACAAAAATAAAACACAATAGAGCCCAAATGAATCAAAATAATATTATCTAGAAAAAGGTCCAAACAAAGGCTCTTTTTGAATTTCTGGAGACAAGATAAAATTAAAAATATTTATGAGCCCAGTCACATTAATTATACAGGCCTAAATCGGGTTTCTAGAAATTGTTTTTTGATACAAAAGAGAGCATGAAAGCTCAAAGGAAAATGCTAGAACAAACAGAAAGGGGATCTAATCCCAACAAATCATAAGAGTACAAGTCCTGCAGATGATGCGGGCACGAGAAATAAAGCGAAGAGGAGGAAATAGCCTCCATGGCAAGAGCATCTGCTAACCGGTTAGACTCCCTAGGCACATGCTAGATGACAATACTCCGTTCCCTAGAAATGAAATTTCTGATATCCATGAACAAAAGGCCAGAGAAAAGCATTGCTATAGTCCGAATTGATCCTGTCAACCAGAAACTTAGCATCGGATTCAATAACGATCTTTTTAAACCCATAATCAGAAGCCACCTGGAGGCCTTTCCAAATAGCCCATTCCTTCGCCTCATGAGACGCCCAAAGCCCCAAAGGCTTAGCAAACCCTACTATCCAGGCCCCCGTATGGTCTCTAATCACCCCGCCGCAACCAGCCTTACGAGACAATTGAGCCACAGCTCCGTCCACATTAATTTTAACCCACCCTCCATCTGGTGGTTTCCATAAATGAGCCTGGGAATCCCCAGTGTCGAAATTCAAATCCAGTACCTCACAATTTTGAACTTAGAGCTTCCAAGAAGAAATGATGACATTGAAAGGGTCTGGGGGCCTAGAAAAGTCGTTATTAAAGATATCCATATTCCTCCAGGTCCATAGCTTCCAACAGGTAACATCCCAGAATTGATCCCATCTAGAAAAGGACCAGAGTCCAATATTCCTCTTCAGATTCATGGCAATTCAGTCACGTAAGGAACAAGAGAAGAAACTAGAGAGATGGGAATCCTTCACCGATTTCAACCAAATCCCTCTAGCGTATTTGCAATCTCTAAGCACGTGGAGAATGCTTTCATCTTCATCATGACAACAAGGGTACAAAGGGTTTCTAGAAATTGTTAAAAGGAATTGGCCGGAAAAATGACACTGTCCGTTTAGACAAAGGCCTCTTATAATTTTTTTTTAAATTAGCCCAGTACCACAAGGCCCAAAACATGTCCAGCCTTGTATAACACACCGTTTCACTTAAGGCTATGCGACGTCGTTTAAATGCATGGAGAAGCTTGCCAGCCTGAGCAAAAACATGATGTCTATAACAATTCAAATTTCAGGGAGCAAAGCATGTCATCTGTTTAACATGTGATTTACTAAGTTTCAAATGTTTGTCATTATTTTTTTCCAATTTTTAAATTTAATTTAAAATTTAAATAACAGATTCACTTTACCATCTAAAAAGAAAAAGATTATGAATCCTTTTAAATTGTTTATTTTATCCCTTTAACTACTCTATTCATACTGTAAAAAATAATTTCCTTAAAAAATTAGGATGTATTCAATTTTGCCCTATTCATTTTATATTAAATAACAAATCTTAGAAATTTTGATTGTCCTCAATTTCTTTATTGTCTAATATCTGTTTATTTGATATAACATTATATTAATTTTTTAGGGTTAAGGTGCAATTTTAACAATTAAATTTTGTGTCAGCAGTGTCTGACATCATAAAGTTTGAAAAGGTGTAAAAATACACATAATGTTACAAAAATGGTGTAAAAAAACAACAACGTTAAATCAACCAAACGATCGTTACTTTTTCATACGTGGGTCTCACAGAAGTCGGTGTTTTCCCTCCACTCTCTCAACCACGTTATCTGGTTTCTTCCTCTTTCCCCCTCTCTCCTCCTTCTCTTCTTCTTTTTACTTCCGTAACAAAACGCACAAGCAGATGCAGAGAGTATTGAAACATCATCTGATAGACACACAAAACGTCATCTGATGAAAGCAGATGAAGCAAATGCAGAGAGTATTGAAAAGCATGAGCATGATGAATGCAACAGCTAAAGTACCCATAACAAAACGCACAGGAAGGAGGTCACTTTGTGCCTCATCTATCTGCATTTTCTAAGCACACTAATTTCATTGTGAAGGTTTCAGGTTTGAAGGTGGCGGGAGATCACAAAAAAAAGGAAAAAATGGAATTTATGTGTGCATAATCTATGGCAGATAGTCAAGAATTGCTTGAAAATTACCTGGACGCACAGATAATGAGATCAAGAATTACTGGAGGACTCACATGAGGAAGATGGCTTAAGAGAAAAATCGAGCAGCAGCTACTTCATCTCCTCCTTCATCGTCCTCAGAGAACAGCATTGGAGAAGAAAGCTTTTGTGATACAGGAGGTCCTAAAAATAAGAACATGATTTTAGAGGGAAAGATCATGCATGTGAAGAAGAATGGTACTCTATGGATGATATATGGAAAGATATTGCAGTGTCAGAAGAGAATAAGCGTGTGTGTATTGTTTTGGTGGCTGATTTTCTATAGGCCTTAATATACTTGTGGGAAATTTCTGGTTTGTTATGGGTGAAAAGGTTTATCGTGGTAGAAACTGAAGAGATGGATTGCCGGTGAGAGTGGAAGTGAAAAGAAGAAGAGAAGAAGGAGAGAGAACAAGAAACCAGATGACATGGCTGAGAGAGGGGGAGATCACTGACTTTTGTGGGACCCACAGATGAAAAAGTAACAAACGTTTGGTTGAATGAACGAAGTTGTTTTTTTATACCATTTTTGTAATGTTATGTGTATTTTTGCACATTCTCAAATTTTATGGTGCCATACACTCTTGGTGTAAAAATTAATTGTTAAAATATTGGGGGCTGCCTCGTTTGATAGTAAGTGACAGAGACACTCGCTTCACCGGGCGGTTTTGGACGGAGTTGTTCAAGCTCATGGGTTCTGAGCTCAAGTTCTCTACCAGTTTTCATCCTCAAAGTAACGGATAGACTGAGAGGGTGAACGCTCTTTTGGAGCTCTATCTAAGGCACTATGTGAGTGCCAATCACTGAGATTGGGCAAAGTTGCTGGATGTAGCCCAATTCTCATACAATCTGCAAAGAAGCGAGTCTACCGGCAGAAGTCCATTCGAGATTGTCATGGGTCAGCAACCCTTGACACCTTGTACCATTGCCTCAGGATACAAAGGTCCTAGTCCTCCCGCGTACAAGTTCGCAAAAGACTGGAATGATCAAGCTGACATTGCGTGGGCCTACTTAGAGAAAGCCTCCAAGAAGATGAAGAAATGGGCTGACAAGAAGAGGCGCCCAAGAGAGTTTCAGGTTAGGGACCTTGTCCTTGTCAAGATGTATGCCCATGCGAGGTTGGAGGGAAGGCATAGGGGTCTTCTCAGGAGATATGAAGGACCTTTCCCCATTCTCAAAAAGATTGGGACCCAAGCCTACAAAGTGGAGTTACCCGCCAGAATCAAGTATCACCCCGTCTTCCATGTGAGTTTACTTAAGCCTTATCATGGTGATCCCTTAGATCCGGACAGAGGCATCTCATGATGCCCACCGATGAGCATCAAAGTTCAACATGATAAGCAGGTTGAAGAGATACTTGCTGATCGAAAGATGTGCCGCTCGAACCAACCTCATCTTCATGAACTTCTTGTCAAATGGAAGGGACTACCTCCAAGTGAGGCTAGTTGGGAGCCTATTTCCCACTTGTGGCAATTCCAAGACAAAATCGAGACGTACGAGGCAAAGAAGGCAACGATGACATCGTCGGGATAGGTGGGGGAGGATGTCACGGTCCACTCTAGAGAACCCTAGAATTCTCTAGAGATCTCTTGTATATACTTGTATATTCTTGGCAATTCTAGAATTCTCCACACATTTTTCACATCTGTAAATATCTTAGATATTTTAGGAGAGAATTCTGGATGCTTTGATGTATAAATTCAAGAGCATTCTCCCAAGTTTTCCATCTCTATAGTTCTCTCTCTAAACTTCCTTAGTTCTTACAACTAAGTCAATTCTTTGAAGGCTTACTAGCAGGTTACAGAGCTTGAGTTTGAGCAAAGTTTGCTAGGCCGCACGGAGCTTCCATCAAGTAAATTCTAAGCCCGTGACACCAAGCAGAAGGCAGAACTCACGAAGCAGAATTTGTATTTATATATATATAAACGAAAGATAAAAAAGGAATATATATATATGTATACACACACAAATTACTGCTTATAATGCCATCTCTTTTTGACCTTTGATCCCTTTCCCTCATTGCTCCTCTTTCTTCTTGGCTTACATGACATGTACATAAATACTTGCATATTACCTATCGATGTGATCATTGTATCAACAATTAAATTTAAACCTACACTCCTGTGAGTTACAAGGGAGCTGGTCTAGACTACATCACTTGCAATCTACGTGATGGAAGGTTAGATAGAACTGGAGAAATACCTTAGTGATTTAATTAGACATTCCAAATTTAAAATTTTAATTTCTCCTTTTTAAGAATAATATTATACTATAAATTAAGTAATATTATTACTTAATTGGATATAATAATAAATACAACAACAAGAAAGTCTTATCCCACTAAGTATGGTTAACTACATAGATCACACGGTGTTATTATCTTCTATCATAGAGTTGATCTCTGGATGGAGTATTAACCTTACTGAGTGTGTGCTCCGATCTTCTTCTACTTCTTTTCCAAAGACTCCATACTACTTAATCGACCCTCCTCACTAGTACTTCTAATGATATTATCTGAATATGTCCAAACCACTTCAAAAAAATTTCTATTTTTTCCCTCAATAGATATCACTCCAACTCGTCCATGTATTTGATTATTCTATTATATATGACCATACACCCAATATTGAGTACCATACAGCATTGCTAACCTTATAGTAGTGAATTAAGTATGAGCTTAAAGTGGGAGGGTTTATTGTATTTTATGTGCTTTTTAAAAAAGTAAATTATTATTAATCATTCATTATAAATTAATTTCATATACTATAATGATTTTCTCAAGATTGTTTGGTGTAATTTGTGTTCTAGTAAATAAATAACAAGAACGAAATAAATTAAAATATTATGATGCACTTGCCTGTTAATGATTTTTTTAAAATAAAAGGTTATGATAAATCTTTCCTTCAAACTATCAAAACAAATAATTGATGATATTAGAACTAACAACAATTGAAGGCCAAATTATCCATACATCATCACAGTTCAAAATTATAAAGTACAAATTATTGAGTTGAATTTGGGAAAATGTTAATCATGTACTAAAATGATTTACTGCTTTTCAGTTGTTTTAGAACGAAAAATTAAATAACAAGCACAAATCAAATGCAACTATATGCCAAAAGGTATGTCCCGGGCATTTAATATTCCTTTAAACTCCATAATCTTTCTGATTAATTTCTCACGATCTTTCAAGAGATACCCCAACTGAGAATCGACTGCTTCAAACTCTCTCTGCACCATCTCCAACTGACTAATCACACCTGCAATTTTCTCTTTGATTTCTACTCTTTGCTTTCTAACTTGCTCCAATGTAATGTCACATGTATCCAGGTCTGCCTTCATTACTTGAATTTCTTCTTCTAATGCCGTCACATCAAACGTGTCAATGCCAAAAACTTTGTCTCGAACTGACTCAATCCACCCTTTGTCGAAACCTAAGAATGTTGCAGTACCCAAGTTTTCCTTTAAGGTCAATTTGTCAAACGTTGTAACGGTACGAGGGGTCTTGGTTGTCAGCATGAGCAAGATATCAATGAGCACTCTATAGGAGAAAGCTATTACTGTGGGTGTACGTTGTCCATGAGACAACTTTAGTTGAGGATATAGTTTCAATGCTTTTGCAAGCAAAGTTACTTCACCATCTTTTAACTCCACAAGTTCTGAGATCTCACAAGTCTCTAACATTGAAGAAGAAAGGCCGGCTACAACAGTTTGTGATTCAGATGTGTATAGATCCGAGAAAGTTAGTACACGAGTGATAGAGAATGTGAAATCATCACAGAAAGAAAGACGCTTACGATTAAGGGAAGAGGGAATAACATCATGAACGCTTGTGTTGCCCTTCATGAGAATATTGGGTTTAAAATCACAGGAGTATGTCAACAAGTTAGACGTTTCAGCCTTCTCTGATTTAGGTCCATATTGAAC
>JANTPZ010084003.1:0-24831 GCA_025593235.1 Vachellia pachyceras
TAGTTTCAATGCTTTTGCAAGCAAAGTTACTTCACCATCTTTTAACTCCACAAGTTCTGAGATCTCACAAGTCTCTAACATTGAAGAAGAAAGGCCGGCTACAACAGTTTGTGATTCAGATGTGTATAGATCCGAGAAAGTTAGTACACGAGTGATAGAGAATGTGAAATCATCACAGAAAGAAAGACGCTTACGATTAAGGGAAGAGGGAATAACATCATGAACGCTTGTGTTGCCCTTCATGAGAATATTGGGTTTAAAATCACAGGAGTATGTTAACGAGTTAGACGTTTCAGCCTTCTCTGATTTAGGTCCATATTGAACCTTGGTATCTTTTGTTTCTTTGGTAGTCTGTCATAACCCAGTGAAAAATTAGAAACTTCTCCTATTTCTAGGCTTTAAGTAAAAAGATAAAATTGATTTATAAAGAGCTTGGATAAGACATTCTCACCGCCTTATGATCAAGTGAAGTTGATGTTGCAGGTAAAGCAGGAACCGCTTTGCCAAGCTCCGCCTTAGTTTCTTTATAAATCTATTACACCAAAAGATATAAATAGAATATTAAGATAATTTCATTAATGGTGGTAGTTTTTTACACTCACTATTCAATTCCTTTTGTTTGTCTTTGTGTGTGTGTGTCGATTTAGTTAATTTTCTGGTATTGATCTATAAAGTAATGAATGACAGCTGTTATATGAACTTATATGTACAAAACTTACCATCGTAGATGGACCAGGTTGTGAAGCCTCGAAATGTGAATAAATGGAGGAGGAAGTCTTTATTTTAGCTTCCATCGTTGCAGTCTCTTCTTTGATGCTCTCAACACTCTGCACAAGTACCAAGAGATATACAAGTGACTGTAGCACCATGCAAACTGATTTGTGCAGAATTAGAGAAAAATCATAAAGAATATATCTTCACTTTATATGATTGGAAAAAGATAACAAACATACTAGTGCGGAATTTTTTCTAGAGAGATTATCAATTGGTCCTGTAGATTGCTTCCTTGAATCTGAATTAGTTGATCGAATTTATGTCACGGCATCATCTTCTGCACAATTCTCTTCAAGACCTTGCTCTATTGTATCTTTGATGTTCTGATCAGTCATATAAGAGTATGAAGAAATAAGCTGCAACTTCCTTGACATTGAATCAGTTGACTGAATTGCTATTGCAGCTTTCCTTGTTGCTTCATCCTCTTGAGAGCCTTGCTTATGTGTTTCTTTCATGCTAGCAACCTAGAAAACACAGAAATTTCTCTCCCAAATGTACTCATCCAATAAAGAAATGCTAGAAATTAAAAATGAACGTCGTAAAATTACTTGTGCATGTAGATCTAATTGTGAATCTTCTGCTTGTGAATGAAGTGACGAAGAATTTATTCTAGCAACCATAGGTGCAGTGTCTTCTATAATATTTTCAACACTATTATGTAGAAATACAAGAAATATAATGTAAGCATAGAAACATAAAAAGTAGAAATACGAAGTTGACTGGGATGTACTGCAAATTTTGTTCTGTTATATATATGTGTGTGTGTGTGTGCAGTCTTATAATTCATATCCCATTTAAAATATCATTAACTTGAGCTTGTAAGTTTTTCATGTGACTAGATATATACATATATGTATAGAGGTATATGAGATTTTATTTTAATCACCTCAAAAGCAGGTGAAGTTGCTGCCGGTAACCTTGAAGCAGGAATTCCTTCATCAACTTCCTTCTCTGTTTCCTTGCAAGTCTGAATTACACTAAAAGTTGTAACTGAGTATAGTTCTCTAAGGCAACTTCACTAATTTATTGATATTTTCAAGAACTGTTCAATACCCAGTAAAAGCATAACTTACGATATATGGTATAGATTTTCGGGTATTGACATATGAAGATGTAGTGGATGTTTTCCATTTAAACTTACATATAAGAGAACACGCTATTAGTTTAAAATTAACCTGCTAAACTTACCCATGATTGCGGGCCTCCAACTTGTGAAACAATCAATAATAATCCTTAGATCCTTTAATATTTTTGTGATATACAACAATCATCATGTCTATTAGCTCCGGTTGCTGTGTAATGCTTGTTTAAGCCATTTATTTATAACATATTCCTCACCCTTTATTCAAGAAAGGTTATAATATACTAACCAGTGAGTTAATAGGTGCTACTTCAGCAGATATCATAGTTGCTGCCACTACATCCTCTGAGGTGGGACCTTCATCTCTTTCATTTAATTTGGAATCCATACTCTGAACAATACAAAATAATAATTAGGTACCATATACTGTAATGATCAGACTAGAAGATAACTAGTCTTCTAATGCTATATGCTATAATGATACTATCATCAAATGGTATATTGGTTGTATGAGAAGCTTTGGTGTTTCTATTTCTCCAAGACCCTCTTATTGGAGCCGCGTAATTAATTCACCTGTTTTGAGTTCATCCTCCAACTCTTAGTTGAAATATTAAATAATTAGTAAAGTTCTGTTCTACTTATTAGGATTTTTTGAGATTCTTTAATATGTACTACTATAATCACTGTTCTTTTCTCCTCACTTCTCCAAAAAGAGAAACTCTTGTCAATAATAGGTACAGAGTTTAGTTATGTGGTTTTGTCCTACATCTCCAAGATTACAACTCTAAAGCTGCAATTATTCCAACAGCTTGTTGCTCTGTTTCTAAGTTCTGAGTAAACATCAAAGGATAAGTTTTGTTCTAATAGTTTCAGTTGGCGTTTCCTTAATACTCTAAGAAGTACAAAATATATAAGCAAATTTATATTGTGAAGTCATTAACAAGATTTATCAAATCACATGTGCAATTGGTTTGGTATGGTTCTCATGATTCCTAAAAGAACTTATTTCAATGCACATGAAAACTTTGTTTAAGTTAATAACGGATGAAGAGATTGGATAATTCATTTTGATCACCTTTAAATTTGAACATGAAGAAGTTGCAGTCACTGATATCTCTAAAGCTCTTCCTACAACTTCTTTCCCTATTGCTAATCTCTGAGTAATTCCAAATTATGACATTTGTTTAATAAAGCAAATTTATGATTTGATTTAACTATTTCAATTCAATAACCAAATTGCTTTTCAAAGTACATCCCTTCGATTCTTAATATATGATCTACTTCAACTATAAAATTGAACAACAAAGTTGATGTTATATTAAGGATTGGAAGGAGTAATATAATTCTATTCACCTAAAAAGCATATGACATTGTTGGTAATTTTGAAGCGGGATCAGGAGCCACTTTACCAACTTCCTTCTCTGTATCTTTATAATTCTGAGTTACAAGAGATACAACTAAACTTGAGATTATATTTATGGTATATGCTTGTTGATATTGCCATTAGAAGATGTATTGAACATACTATACAAGTTCAAAATGAAATTGCTGTCATGTTAAAATTACTTGAAAACTCAATAAACTTACATGTAAAGAGGTACTTCTCAATTGTGGTTTAGCTGTTGAAACTTCTAGTGCTTGTGTCTCTAACGCTGGAGTAGGATCTTTGGCTTCAATTTCCTTTGCTGTTTCATCCTTACTCTATAACATTAAAAAACCGTTTATTCATACATTTGTTTCTCTTTTTTTATGTGCACATAAAAAAATCTGATTAATTTAAATAACACTCTAATATTTCTATTGTCCCCCCCAAAAATCTTCGCTAACTTTGGATTTTTGAATTGGTTGGTGAAGTTATTCTTATAGCTTTATTAGATCTATCAATTACATAGTACTAAATAATGACTAATTAGAAAAGAGAAAGTTGCAATCATCTTGTGAATGTAGAAAGAGATGGTGTCAGTACCATTGATGATGATCCAACTTCTTTAACACTTGGCTTCATTGCTTCCTTCGAGCTCTGACCAACACCATAATTAATAAGTTACATGTAGTAGTCAAATCCACAAACATTTTAAATTCATTTGTAAAAGAAAGTACAAATTATCCGTTCATGTGATGATTAATCTAATATACCTCTACAAAGTCTCGCGAAACATTTCTTGCTGTTTGATTTTTAGAAGCCCCATATTCAGATCCTTCTTGGATTTGACCAATTTCTAGAATGGAAATTTCAATATTGAATTAATATTCATAAAACTAGCTGGCAATTATTAGAAATGCTTTTTTTTTCTAGATTTATACCTTTATATTTGGGACAATCTTTCACTTTACATTTTTTCAGAGTCTGAAAATCAATCCCCTCACAGATAGTAACAAGTCTTGGAAGTTTTATAAGCCTTACAATTGATAGCATCAGACATACTTCTTCCATTTTTGCCATCTTCGGCATTCCATGTTGTTTGCGTATAAATACTTGCTCCAACTCAGAATTTTCTTCTATGTCCAACATTTGCAGCTTTGGAAACATGCCACATGTTGAGATAGAGAAAAGGAACTTCAAGCTATTACAACGCTTAATGTAAATCCTCTCTACATCTGGAAAGCAGAGTTCATGCAAGTGATCCCCTTCACTCTCCTCAATGATGTCAACTAATTCATCGCAGTCTACTATCCATAAATTGATCAATTGTGGGAGGCTTTCACTATTGAGACATTGAAGATTGCTCTTAACTTATTACATGCTCTTATGTATAGTGTTTCAAGATTGACCAGGCTCAAAATATATTTGGGAGCCTTCCATATATGTCTCAATTCACTCAGATTTATCAACCTCACTTCTTTTAAGCTTAATCTGATAACTAGACCTTCAATTTCCACTCCTTCCAAATTAATAACCTCTTCTATTTTGGAGTCACTTAATTCAAGATTTGTCAACTTCTGCACATCCTTGATGATTTTCATCCAGTCCTAATAAAAACAAATCAATTCAAGATTTCAACACCAATTCAAATTATCACATTCACAAGTTGTAAAAATTCCCAATGCCATTGTTGATGGAAGTTTTAATGGACATTGAATCATAAAATGAGAAACATTTTTCAATTCATTTATGTATGCCTGGAATGCATACAGATTAAAGATATAAAGACATAGATTATGCTTTATTGTGTCCACCGGGAATCATAAATGCCTATATACATATTAAAAGTGATACATATTTCATTGCTTCTTTTAATAACCATATGGTTCGTTTTCCTTTAAAATATGGGAAAATTAGAATCAAGAACCGAAATGAAATAATATTTATTATGAAGGATTATAAAATTTGTAATTATTTAAAAGGAACAAAAATAAAAATTTAAAATTTAAAAATACTAAGTTGCCCTTAACAATAATTTCCATTTCCCCTCCTACATTCTCTATCAGACTATATTTTTAAAACTAATAAAAATTTTAAATTTTTACCAAATTAAACATAATTTTTCTCTGTTTTTACTGGAATAAATACACTTTTTCAGTCTTTTTAAAAATTTATCTTTTTAAACATAACACAAACTTAAATTTAAAATAAAATTATATAAGTATAATAAAAAATATTATCTTTTATAATTCATTATATAGGTTAAATAAGAGTTATACAAAATTCTAGAAATTAAAACTAAAATTTAAGCACAATAATTCAATGAAGTTTTATATGATTTATTTTTAATTTAGAAGAAATTTAAGTGATTTAAGAAAATGCATGTAATTTTAATAAAATTAAGAAAAAAATTATGAAAAGATATAAAATTAATTTATTTTTTATTTTCATAAAAAATTAATTGATATTAAAGTTGATCACATGAATGAAGTAACTTGGTGTTATGTTGAATTAATTTAATAACATATTGAGTATAGGAATATAAAACTTGGTAAAAAAATAAAAACTAACAAAAATAACGCGATCAAGCCACACGTGAATTTGGGTAGTTTTATTTTAATTTTAGCTATTTTTAAATTTTAAATATAGTAACTAATGTAAAACTTTTAGTTATGGGCAATTTATTAATTTTAAATTTGTATCTTGATGTTTGGTCCTTCTAAGTAATTAACAATTTAATGGTCCTTTATAATAAATATTAGTTTCTCTTGATCCTTTATTTAATTTTCCCTTAAAATATTTAGCAGTAATTTTAAGCTTTTATGGTCTTTATTTTCCTAATTAATATATTCTATAAGAACATGTACGTGTAGACACATCAAATTTTTATGAATGAAAACTGTATTGTAAATTTCTATGCATGCAAATTTACTAATTTCAAGTCCTGACAATAAGAATTTTTATGTATGAAAATATGTTGTTGGTGTTCCACTTTGCACACTAATGCAATCTATTATTACAAAAAGAAAACTTCCAAAAAAGTGCCAAATAAATAAAACAATGCATATCTTAGAATTATAAGTTTAATGTGTTACCTTTGGAGCTTTCACACTCAATTGCAGGTAAGCCGTCGATTCTAGAAAAGATTTTCTGTTGAACTCTTGAAGATCCCCTAAGCAAATGCTTTGTAGAGGTGGAAAGATCAATTGACTCTTGAAGACCATCTTTGGTGCACCTACAAATGACAGTTTTTCCAAAGCAGGGAGATGAATGTGAAGCTTATCACTTTCTTTCTGATTTAGTATATAATCTCCTTCATGATATTTCCCAAAAATGTACTTCAACTCAGCAGCATCCTTGATTCTCAAAGACTTTAATTTTTGAAGAGTGTCAAGAAGAGAGAGGGGAAATATAAACTCCAACTTGTTGCAATTGCAGATAGATAGATACTCCAATTTTGGGAAAAAGGAGCTAAAGTTCATATGATGATGCTCATTACAATCATCTTCAACCACATTCACTAATTCCCCGCAACTATATATTTCTAATTTTAACAACTGTGGTAGGTTTCTACATGCAAAGATAGAGAACAAAGTCTTTAACTTTTTGTTTTCCAAAATAAATACTTTTTGAAGATTACAAAAGTCGGGAACATATTGAAAGCCTAGAATTGGAGTCTGTGACGTTTCAACATTGACAGTATCTTGTGTTTAAGATTCTTTTGCTCCTTCACTCGTCAATTCCTACGTGTTTCAAAAATAAAAAAGAAGCAATTCAATTTCTCTTAATATCAGTGCAAATTCAACATCACACTTTAGTGAACCTAATCACCATATTGTCACATTTGAACAAACCAAAAGGCATAAATAGACATATAATATGTTTGCATATATCCAAAAAAAATATTATTAAATTAAATATTATCCAATGATAACAATATCTAAAAATTAACTTTTCAATATTTAGTGTAGTGATTTGACCAGATACAAATGATTTCTTTTTCCATAAAATATATATTCTATAAAAAAGTTCATGATATTGCATGTGTTAACACGAGTCAAATAATTTGAAAATGTAAAGCTATTTAGATAAGAAAATGATTATTTTAACATAAATTTATACGCATCCATATGTCAAAATTCAAAACATTGAAATAGTTCTATATTTTTTTTTGGGCCAAAAATTTTAAATGTGGTTCTCTGTCTCTGTCAGCACACATACAAAACCAAAAAACACAAACACATACATGTTGCTTTTCATAAATATTTTAAATTAATATCTGAAATCTACATTAAGATAAAGCCGGACCACTTTGACATAAATTATTGTATAATCCATGTAGAAAAATTCTATGAATTTAAATATTTTGTTAACAATTATTATTCCAAACGACCTAAAGAAAATATAAAATATTAATAAACTACATTTTGACATAGTCTTGCTCTGTTTTAATGTAAGAAAACAGAGCAAGGTTGACACATATGCTATAAAATAACAAGTTAACTAAAAGTGCTATGTACCTTTGATTCTTCCACAGTTTGTAGAGATGAGCATCTTGTTTGATATATCCTGATACAAATGTTGATCATATTTGGTACATATTCAGTGTGTAGTGATTCCAATGCTGGAAGGTGAATGTGATGCTCATTATTTTCATTCTTTGTTGATACACATTCTTCATCATTGTATCTTCCAAACACATATTTCAGTTCATCAGCCCCATCGATAACTATAGATTTTAACTTTTGAAGACCTCCAGAAAGAGTGGATGGAAATATAAATTCCAACTTATTGCAATAGTGGACTTTGAGTAGTTGTAGTTTTGGGAGGATGGAGTTACAATTGAATTGGACATCATCCACTTCCTCATTTGTTATTATGTGCTTCAATTCTTCACAACTACTAATAATCAACTCCTCCAACATGATCATGGTTGTGGCAATGGATGCACTGAACAACGGCTTTAATTTTGAACATCTCACAAGTGTCATGTGCCTTATATTTTGTATTCTTAATCGTTGTCTCATAAGACACTCAGTTGTATGAAATGTTTCAATCATTTTGCTTGACGTACATGATTCCTGCAACCAATCATAACCTCTCTTGCATTCAAATCCTATATAACTAATTACTTTCTACTCATACATAAGATTAAAAATATCGCCGAACCAAAAAGGAATTAGCATATCATAAAATGCATTAAATACAAAATAAATGTATCAAGCATCACATATTAATTATATGACTGTGCGGATTTAAATTGTGACTAATAAGGAATTCAATAAATAACATACATCCAAGCGCATATTACTTTATCAGATAATACAAAACAAAAAATAAATCATTGAATTAACCAACATATATACCCATTCATTATGTTAATTAATGATATAACACCCATTATTTGATTCCTGGCTCTTTTAATTTTTTACCGAAATTAAAAAAATTAAAGCTAGAGAAATTGTATGTTGTTAAGTTTAGTTCAATTAATGTACTACTTTAACTTGTCAACAACTATGACATATTTCTCTACTTCTATTTATAAGTCACTTTTAACATGTTTTACATAGATCACGGAACACTTTAAACCGTATTAACTTTGCTTTAAAATTTAATTACTCTTAAATTTTATCCCTATTTAATATTAACTATAATATATGAGAGGAAAGTCTCTACACAGTAAATTGTGTGTAAAATTCTATATCCATGTGAAAAATTTAATAAGATGTCTTATAAATTTGATTAAATAAAACATTCTCTCTACCCTATAAATAGGCTCAGATGAATAAGAAATGGACATCCAGTTTTTAATTGAGATTATAACTATGTATCAAACATGTGAATATTATTAAATTGAGACTATGAACATTTTAAAGATCAAATTATGGATATTTTGTCAATCTGAAACAAATGACATGTTTTATTTTGGTTCTTGTAGGATATTAGCTAAAATAATTGACAAGAAAACTAATTGAAAATGGGAAGAGTTTCTTTTTGGCCATTTTCTGTTTTGTTAACTTTTTGAAGATAACACACAATGGATGGACATGGTTCAGGCCCACAACATCCAAGTGCGTACCCGTTATATGGTTTTTGACAGTATATATAATCCTTAGTTTGGTGCATTTAAGAAAATAATATAACCACCTTATTAATTTTACTAGAGAATAATCTTATTGATCAGTAGTGAAAGCCATCTCACTCCCAAATTATAAATTTTGTTAGCTTAACATTCGCATAGATCAAATTGCCGACCAAGGGCATATTAGTATGAATATAAAATAAATGTTAAGAATTTAACAATGAATATTTAAATAAAATATATTTTTAAAAACATAGATGTGTTCATTATTTTTTTAAACATAATTTACTACTCTGTAAAACATTAGCATCATTCAATTAAATTATTTAATTATCTTTTTGCGTGTGTGTTTCATGTAACAAAATGCATTCCAATAGTTTCATTCCTATCAATACATTACTTCCTCCGTTCCTTTTCATCAAATCTTGTCTATTGGATCTTAATACAAGGCTTCTTATAAATTTGATGGAATATTTATGACTTCTTTCCAAATATATTATTGTATCTCTTTTTCTTAGCTTAAACAATTGCTTTTCTATTCCTCCTCCCCTTTTATCAATAAATCATACCAATCAAATGTAAATTTCGGAAGTTGAAAAAAAAAGTGATGTATAATCAATTTTAACTAATTTTCTTATTCTCATGAAAGTAGTTGGAGTCTCGTAAAAAGGATGAATGGAAGTATTTCATACACAAATTAGAATGATTCATTTATCTAACAGGGGAGGAAAAGAGTTTTAAATAACTCATTCTAATATTTTGTGAGGGAATATATTAACCCATCCTCAGTGGATTTAGGCCCAAATCCAATTAGATTGGGGCAGAAATGAAAACATAGAAATAGTATGGCTCATAGGGGTAATTCATCCTTTATGTTTTTTAATTTCAAATTTTAGTAAACACCCATTCGTTAATATATGAGATGCAGGGATAGTTTCTATGGAGGTAGAAAATGTAACTCACAGCATAATCCTTTCAACATTCTCTCAATTCCCACCTCTCTCTCTCTCTCAGTATCATTTGTTGTGTAACATAATCAGAATCTATATCGATGCTTCGATTCTTGATTGAGTACTTAGTGAATCAATTGAATTGCAAGTACACCCAAAATCTTTCATTTTTGTTTAATTGTCATTACACAAATATGACATATTGCAACTATTAAAAGATAAAAAAAGACTTAATTTTTATCTCATAATTGTCATCACATTTAATTGTCATTGCACAAATCTTGTGCCCCCTATTATTAGATCTAAATACCTTAAAAGAGGGGAAAAAACATATGTAATTTAGTCATGTACCATATGCTAATAAAATGGAAGTTTAAAATTAATCAAATATTACTTTTGCAAAAAAAAATTATAGAAGATAAACGTAAATGTTGGTTGAAGAAAGCAACACCAAAGTTCGTAGCATACCTGAGAGATGGCATTAGAAACTTTAATATCAGTGCCTTTAGTTGGGACCTTGAAACAACATCCAAGAGCCTGTGAGAAAGCACTTTCCTTGGACATTTCAAATTTCTCCATGGAATCTTCTTTCAACGTTTCACATGGCATTGGCGTGAATTTCTTGCATTTTTGAAATATGTTAATGAAACTTGGTACTTCATAAAGTCCCACTTCTGTTAGAAAAGGGAGCATGATTTCCTGTTGCAAAACTTGCCCCAAATCTCTATGTTCACCAAATATGTATTTTAGCTCATTACAAGAATATATATCTAACTCTTTCAACTTGGGAAGGTCTCCAGCTAGAAGAAGTGGCAACACCATTTCTAACTTTCCACAACTTTCAATTTTAAGAGATTTTAATTTTGGGAACAATGAGTTATAATTTTTTTGACCATCAACAACTATCATTTCTTCTTCAAAACTCTCATGTTCAATTAAACTTTCTAGCTTATTGCAATTTTGAATTACTAATTCTTCCAATTGCACTAGACTTCGAGCAACTGCGGGTTGGAAAATTGATGGTTGGAACATTGGGCACTCTATCATTTCCAAGACCCTCAAATGAGGTATTTTGAGATTTCCATCTAAGAAAATGTTTTGCAGCTCCATACACTTCTTTAACTTTAAAATCTGCAATTGCCCGAGAAAATGAGAAGGCATAGCTCCGGAATAAAATTTTTTCACATCCACACCATTCATATGGAGTTCAACCAACCTCGAAAAGACTCTGATATTGGAACCATGACACTTATTATTGTCAATAAGGAACTCAATGCCATCCATTTCATATAAGTAAAGCTTGATTAAATTATTCATGACTCCATCTTCCACATTTATGATGTCTGGGACAAGACTTTTCCATCCCGTTTGTCCAATTTTCCCCAATTCAAGAATTTCTACTTTCCCCAGAAGGTAATGGAACGTGGCTTCTGATATTAAATGTTTTATATGTTCTGGATTGAAGCATTTTAATAGGCCATTATCACTAGTGGCAAAACGTTTAAAACCATCATAAGCAATAGAAAACATTCGCAATGCAGAAGGAGATGCATCATGAGCAATTTCATCTTCAATTTCTTTGTCATCCCCTGGTTTCCAATTTGTGACATAGCCATTGGCAACAAAATAAAATTCTTCCAATTGTGGACATTTTTCAATCACTTTAAAAGGATTGTTCTTCTGAATTTTACACTCCCTTAACCCCAACCACCTAAGCTTCTTTAATTCCATGATATCTGTGGGCAATTCAAGAACTAGACAATTTTTTACCTCAAGTGTCACAAGACTTTGCAGATACATCACAATGGAGATGTCACCAATTTCCCAGCCATCTAAGATAAGAGTATGAATATTCTTCAATGAAAAGAGTGACTGTGGCAATGAAGGAGAGGGAACTTTTCTAGCATTTTCACCAAGTAAAAACAGAATTTTGAGCCTTGACATCCCTGTAAAGAATGCTTCCGGGTTATTCACTAGAACATTTCCACTTATCCAAAGAAGAAGGATCTCAAGTTGTGTAGCATCAAACTGACCAGGGAAATCATTAGCACTCCAAAACACAAATCGCTTGTTTGGTTTTAAAGTTGTTCTTGAATCCATAATCACTTGAGTATCTTCCTTTGCTATCCATTAGGCCACTTCATGAACCAAGTCATGCATTTTTATACGCCCTTTATTCTCAACCTTTAGCAGTAAAGAAGAATCTATGAGCTTATTTTTCAGTTGAAGTGCTTGGGTTCTTGCTGCATAGTATTCATCAACTTCCTCATAAATTCCTAACCCTATACCAAGCCTGATAATAAGGTTTATAGGAAATTCATAGTCTTCTGGGAAAATTGAACACAATATAAAAAGCTTTTTGGCCTTCTCATTATTGAGATTGTCATAGCTTAATTTCAAGCAGCTATAAACCTTCACAAGATCTTCATCAACACCAACAAATGGTTTAGAATCTCGTAAGGTTTTCAAAACTACATTCCATTCACCAACAGGCCAATTTCTTAATGTGCTAGCGAGTGCTACAATCGCAATTGGTAGTCCTCCACATTCATTCACAAAATCTCGTGCAAGAGAATCATCACCATCACTTCCAGCATGAAATAGAAAAAGTTTCAATGCATCCTCTCTGTCCAATGTGCGTAGGTGAACTATTTGTTGGCATCTCATTGCTTGACAAACCTTTAAATGGCGAGTGGTAATCAAAACATAGCAATTCTTGTGGTCAAGTCCTGATGGAATCCCAATGTCTGTAAGACTCCATTCCTCCCACATATCATCTAATATTATGAGTAGTTTTCCTTTATTGTTTAAAAGTCTAGACCACAAAATCTTTGAGTGATCAGCTTCATCTCTTTGATCTAAATCCAAACCTAATGGTCTTGCAATGCCACCTCGAATTTTATTGATATCTGGAGGATTGGACACAACAACAAAGATGACTTTATCAAATGTTTTGGATTCTTCAAGTTGTTTGCCCACTTGTGTTGCCAGTGTGGTTTTACCTGTTCCCCCATCCCTTGCAATCCAATCATGTAATGATTTCCATCTTTTAAAGCTTCCATGAGTTGGTTGAATTTTATTCTTCTGCTCTCAAAATCCATGAAATCTTTTGCAGCATGGTACTTTATACCTGGCATGTCGGCTGGACGAGCCACTCTGCCGAAGTTACATTTTTGTATGTGATCTATAGTTGCTTGTATCCTTTTTGCCAACCTCTTCCCTTGTCGATATTGCCAATAAGGGCACCAACAGTAGGACCATGTTTGCTTGATTCTAGTGTTCACATGAATTATTTCATGAGCTTCCTCGATCCAATTTTGAACACCATCTTCAACTTGATTCTCATTTTTTTGGGCATCTTCAATATCTTTTTGAACTTCGTTTCGTTTTGCAACCAAACTGTTGTTTTCTATTACAAAATTGTGAACGTTATCATCAAAATGACGAAAATACCTAAGTTCCTTGATGGTTTTATCCACTAATCTCAAGGCAAGTTGTGTTACAAATTCTTCCCCCGCAAATGACATCTAAAATGGACATGGCATTAAAATCAAGAGTCTAAAAGCGGTAATGAAAAATGCAAAATGCTATGGTGATGCACAATATTTTACAAATACGTAACATAGTATAAAGTAAGATTTCTCATGAAGTCAGCTTCTAAATATTTGCATATTCTTTTGAGTTCCAGTGTCCCATGATCCAAATTTTAATAATTAACTTCCTTGATGGTTTTGAGCCACCAATCTATGGGCAATATTTTTTTTCTTCAATCTCTACATTAGTTACAATATTTTCTACCATTCCTCATAATCTAAAATGGACATAAGACCATAGTTAAGAGTCTTTTTTGTCTACTCTAAAACAGTATTATAACATAACAAAACTCATATACGAAATTATTCAAACCGATCCTTTTTTAAGAAAAAAACTCCCACTTACTTTTATGAATATTTATTAAGTAATTTATTTTAAATATTTCAGAATTAAAATATATTTTGTGTGATAGGAGTATTAACTTTCTCTGTTAGCTTGTGCGAGTGGAAATTACTCTATTTTTAACATACTAGGGGCAACACTAACAAATACCCTTATTACTATTTTAAATGGGTATGGGTATGAAGACTCGGTCCCTAAAGGCCCATCTTGGACCAAATCATATCGAGAAGGGTTGGCCATTGGGCCCTATATATGTACCTACTTACGTATGCTATGTATGTTTGGTCTATTATTATGGTATTTAAATGTAATCTATGAGCAGTACGGAGAAAAACCCAGTGCTCACTCCTCCGTCCAAGGAGGAAGAAGATCTACTGTTTCGGAGTTCCAAAAAAGTTAAGAATGATGAAAAGCGTCCAGGTGTTATGAAGTTTCAAGGTGAATGGCCTTGTCTCGGCAGGGCTGGCAGTTCCTATCAGGAGGGAGGTACCTCCTTTTTAGAGAAGCTCAAAGGAACCACCAGGTATGAAGAGATGGAAGAGCATGAAAATGAAGGAATACTTTCAGATGATTCCTTTTCAGATAAGTCCCTGAATGGTCCCGAGAATGGGGAACCTTTTTGTATTACTGTTGAGGATCCAATAGAAATTTCCCAACTTTCTCATTTTCCGATTGTATGAAGAAGAGGCTATATAAAGCCTGGAAAAATGCTTTGATAGTTAAGCTTCTGGGTAGGCAGATCGGTTACAAAGCTTTGGCACAAAGGCTCCAGTCAATGTGGGCTAGAAAGGGTATAGTTAATGTCATCAATATTGGGCACGGTTATTTCGTGGTTAAACTTTCCAACAAGGAGGATTACATTAACGCTTTAACTGGAGGTCCTTGGATGATTTTTGATCACTATCTTACTGTTCAACCCTGGGAGCTTGGGTTCAAGTCTCACAAAGCTTCTATAAGCAAGGTGGCTGTGTGGGTTAGGATACCAAAGATTCCTAGGGAATACTATGATGAGGAAGCTTTAACCTGTATTGGAAATAGGATTGGCAAAACTTTAAAAGTGGATATGCATACTTCATGCCAGCTTCGTGGTCACTTTGCAAGAATATGTGTTTTAGTTGAATTAGAGAAGCAACTCATGGCTGGTTTTCATCTTGATGGAGAGGATCACTTTATTGAGTATGAAGGCCTGCACCTCCTCTATACTAAATGTGGTGATGGCCATAGACAGGAGGTTTGTCCTGTGCAGAGGGTTAACAACGCTACTGAGGTAGGAATTAGAAAAAAGAAGGCACAGAAAAATCAAGTTAACCGGTGAATGATCCTATGAATATTATCGATGAGTGGAAGGTAGTCGAAAAGCGTCGTTACCGTAAAAATAAGGAAAGAAGCGATGAGCAGGTAGGAGCGATGAGATCGAGATCGCGCTTCAATGCCTTAGATGATGTGTCATTGGGTCAGAATCCAGAACTCAACGGTCAGCTTGGTTCAAAGGTGGTCTTGCCTGTGCATAAATCACGTATAGAGAATAGCGGGTGGGAAGGGAGAAAAGAGGTGAGGGAAACTGTTGCTTTGGGCCACTCCATGGATAAGACAAAAGTGAGGTCATCAACTGAGCTAAGAAGGAAGGCACAACAGAGAAGCAGGCCTAGGAGAGTTGAAAAATGTGTTAGAGAAGAGAGCAGGGGCGCAAAGTCTAATAGAGGTACAGTTTTATTTCTGACAATGGGAGAAAAGGAAGGGGGCTCTGACGTGGGGAAAATAAACGAGGATATTGACATTTGAGAGGTGGGAGTTGACAAAAGGGAAAACGACGCTGGTTTTGGGGATCAATTAATTAATAAGCATTTGGAGTCGCTGGAGGGTGACAAGACGCGTGCGATGGAATTGGAAGAAGGAATATTGAACACGTTCGGTTGCCACAACGCTTCGGATGAGTTGGGCCAAGGAGATGTGGGCCGAGTGGATCAAGGTGAAGCAATGGCTGAAGATTACGCGGGCTTCTCGAATCCAGGTGGAGATGGGATAATAGACTCAAATATGGACTTGGGCTTCAAGGTTTTGGGCTCCTTTGTTTCAGATCCATCCTCCCAAGATGCTGTGAATTTTCAACAGGGAATAGGTTCTATTGTTCCTGAGTCTCAACTATGCTGATTTTTGTGGTTTTTTATTTCCTTATTTTATTTATTTATTTATGGATAAAATCTTATACTGGAATATTAGAGGTGCTTGTGGGAAAGGTTTCAAGAGGAATTTAAATTTGGTCCTTAAGAAACCTCAACCCAGTTTAATCTTTTTATCTGAGACCAAATGTAGAAACTTTGACAATTTCCCTATCTTCGGTAGATTGGGTTTTGATGAATTAAGAAGCATCCCGAGTGAAGGTAGGTCAGGTGGTTTGATTGCTGCTTGGAAATCAGGTAACATTTCTGTTAATATTATTGAGGAGAATAGACAATTTTTTCATTGTGAATGCTCGTTAACAGGTACTCAAATTTTTTTGATTACTGATGTGTATGCTATTCCTCATTCTAATTATAGGCAAATTTTATGGGAGAGGCTTGAGGCTATGGCAATCAATATTTCTTTGCCTTGGATTGTTTTAGGTGATTTCAATGACATTAGCTGCTCTAATGAGCGTATTGGAGGTTCTACGGTCAATTTGGCCCGTATAAATGTTTTCAACAACAGAATTATGGCTTATAATCTCTCTGATTTGGGGTCGTTGGTCCAAGATTCACTTGGAGAGGTCCTTCCCATGCAGGTTGTTCAAGGTTATATGAAAGGCTTGATAGGGCGCTGGTTAATCCTCCTCTTTTGACTGTTTTACCTGACTGTTTCCTCAAGGTGCTACCCCGGACCAATTTCTCTGATCACAACCCCACAATTCTTTCTTTGGGCTTGGGCGGTCAGGCTGGCTATGTCAATCGTCCTTTCTGTTTTGAAGCCATGTGGCTGACTCATGGAGATTTTCAGAAATTTCTTACTGACAGCTGGGCGCTTATAATATGGAGAAGCTAAAAGTGCAACTTCCGGGTTGGAATAAAGATGTTTTTGGCTTGGTTGAAAAAAGGAAGAACAATATTTTGGCGCGCTTGAATGGCATCCAAAAATCTTCCTCTTACCCTTACTCTTTATTCTTATGTAATTTGAAAAGGACCTTCAACAAGAGTTAGAGGAGATTATCAAGTTAGAAGAAATAAAGTGGTTTCAGAAATCTAGGGCGGATTGGATTTCTCAAGGGGACCGCAACACTAAATATTACCATTTGAAAACTAATGCTAGGAGAAGGCGCAATAAAATTCAGGCCTTAAAGGATGCTAATGGAGATTGGGTGCACAATGAGTTTGACTTGAAAAGTTGGTAACGTCTTACTTTCAAAATCTGTTTCAAGATGTTCAAGGTGATCCATCGTCTTTGAATCCTGGTACTTGTTTTCCCATAATTAATAGCTTCATTTTAAGCCAGTTGGGTAGGCCTCCTAGCGATGAGGAAATTTGGAGGGCGATTTTTGATATGGGTCCTTTTAAGGTCCCCCGGGTTTGATGGCTTCTCTCCTATTTTTTTCCAGAAGAATTGGAGCATTGTTGGTGAGTCTGTTTGTAATTTTGTTAAAGCGGTGTTCAAGGGCCATACGGATTTGACTGAGGCTAATAAGACTTTAATCACTCTTATTCCTAAAAGAGATAATCCTGATAGAGTGGAGCATTTTCGGCCTATATCTCTGTGTTCTGTTCATTATAAATGCATCACCAAAATCATCGCCAGGAGATTGAAGAGTACTATGAATGATCTCGTTTCTCCCTTTCAAGCTGGTTTTATTCCGGGTCGGAACATTCAAGATAATATTATTATTGGCCAGGAGATTTTGCATTCTATGAATAAAACCAAGGGAAGGAAAGGGTTTATGGCCCTCAAAATTGATCTTGAAAAGGCCTATGATAGGGTTAATTGGAATTTCATGAAACAAATTCTTCAAGAAATTGGTTTAGATGAGGCTTTTATAAATCTTCTTATGCATTGCATTTCTTCCGCCTCCTACAATGTTTTGTGGAATGGGGTCTTTCTGATTTCTTTCTTCCTAAAAGGGGCCTTCGTTAAGGGGATCCCATATCCCCTTTTTTGTTTGTTCTCTATATGGATAAGCTTTCTCATATCATTAACGATGCTGCTAATGTAAATCAGTGGCATCCTTTCCGTATTGGTAGAAATGGCCCTTCCATTAGTCACCTAATGTTTGCTGATGATTTGCTTTTGTTTGGTGAAGCTTCGGAGAACCAAATATCTGCTATCATGTCTTGCCTTGATAATTTCTGCATTGCCTCGGGAGCTAAGGTTAATAAAGAGAAGTCTTCGGTTTTTTCTCCAAAAGAGTGACTGCTTCTATGCGAAGGAAATCCAAAATATATCGGGCATGAAAATGTCTTCTGAAATTGGGAGGTATCTTGGTTTTCCCTTGTCTAAAAAGAGAAGACCGACTGAGAAGTTCCAATACATTGTAGATAGAGTTAGATCCAAATCGTCTGCCTGGAAAGCCAATTATCTTTCAATTGCAGGAAGAATCACTCTGGCTAAATTGGTGCTTAACGCTTGCCTTCTTTACCCTTTGCAAGTTACTAAAGTCCCTGCAGCCATTTGTAACGAGGTCGAAAAAATTCAACGCAATTTCATATGGGGCTCTGGAAATAGAAGGGCGTTTCATCCTATGAGCTGGGAGGTTCTTACTCTTCCTAAAACTCACGGGGGTCTCGGGCTTAGAAGGATGCAGTCGATGAACAGGGCCTTTGGAGCTAAATTGGCTTGGAACCTTCTTATAGGCTCTCAAGGTTTATGGGTTGATGTTTTGCAGCAGAAATATATGCTTAGAAGTGATCATAACCTCTTTAATTCTAAGCTAGGTGACTCCGGTTTATGGCGTTTCATTTGCAACCAGCAGAACTTAGTGGAGAATGGTGCTAAATGGCAAGTGAGGAACGGGAATATGGTGAATTTCTTTTCGGATGTCTGGCTTATTCCTGGGAAAACTATCAAAGACTTGTGCTCCAGGAATCTTTTTGAAGAAGAAGAAGAAGGCTCCAAGGTAGCTGATTGGACAGTTAATGGAAGATGGGACTTTGACAGATTGGATGGTTTGGTCAGTAGAGAAGTGATTTCCAGATTAATTGTGGCTATACCTCCTAGATCTGAGGCTGCCCAGGACTTTATGGTTTGGGGTCTTTCAGCAACTGGGAACTTTACGGTTAAGAGTGATTATTTTTCTATAGAGTCTAGTCCTCCTAACATGTATTGTTCTTTATACAAGAAGATATGGAAGTGGAAAGGGGCTAGAGAATTAGAATCTTCCTATGGAAGACCTTCCACATTAGACTCCCTACTAATGCCTGGAGGAGCGAATGGGCTAGTGTGTCATCTCTATGTCCTTTATGCCACAGGGGAGATGAGGACATTCTTCATGTTCTTCGTGATTGCCATTATGCTAGGGACTTATGGATCAGAGTTGTCACCCTTCACAGTTATCTTCTTTCTTTTTATGCTCCCTGCATGATTGGTTTGATATGAATTTGTCCAAAAATTTGGGATTGGCCTTTATATCTAACTGGGATCTATTTTGGGGAGTCGCTTGTTGGTTGTTGTGGATTTGGAGGAACAAGGACATTTTTGATCCGCTTTTTGTCAGACCGCCCGATCCTTTCAACGCTATATTTGCTTCTTGGAAGTCCTATGTCCAAAATTCCGATATTCTTCAACTGCGATGGGATCTTCATGATAATCATCTTCCACAATGGCTGCCGCCTGAATCTGGTTGGCTTAAAATCAATGTTGACGGAGCTGTTGATCTTTCGACTCAAAGGGCAGGCTGTGGAGGCATCTTTAGGGACCACTGGGGTTCCTGGATTATGGGGTTTGTGAATTCCTTGGGCCAATGTGATCCTCATGTTCCCGAGAAATGGGCTATTTACAAAGGCCTTCAGATGGCCTTTGATTCCGGTTTCAAAAAGATCATCTTGGAATCTGATGCTAGATTTCTAGTTGACATGATTAATTCTAGTTCCGATATCCCTAATGCTAGTTTACTTCTTGAAGATATCAGGATGCTCACCAAGAAGGAGTGGAGTGTTTCTATTCAACATGTTTCGAGGGAGCAGAACCGCGTGGGGGACGCTCTTCCAAAGGAAGCTATATCTTCTTCCAGAGTTTACTACTTTTGCCTGCTCCACCTTCAGGAGTTGTGCTCTTATGATCTTTTGGGTTCTTACCCTACGTCTTAGTTTTTTCCCTCTTCTTTTTTGAGCTGCTTAGCTCTCGCTGTGTATCAAAAAAAATGTACAGATTTTAGTATTTTTATCCTACATATAAATTCATTTTATTTTTTTTAATTTTCACTAAAAGATAATAGGAATTCTTGTAATATTTCAAAGTAATTTGCGATCAGAAGTGATTTTACTTTTAGCAATTCGTTTTCATTGAGTTCTTAAATGCAATTTGTTTTCTCACAAAATGTAAGATAACAAAGAAAGGTACGAAATCAAAAGGTCAAAAATAACCGGAGCAAAATAAAAATGTGAAATTTAAGTAATAAATGACTTTAAATACCTCAAAAATAGCATGAGATTGAAGGGTGTGGAAGCAAAGGAATTGCAGAATGGAAGTACAAGAGAAGTGGATAAGCCATAAACACCTGCAATAATGGAAAAACTTGATTATGTATTTAGTTTATTTTGTGATATTTAACGAACAGATGCAATTACGAATTTGAGATGAATTAAAAATGCAGGATTTTCTAGCATATGGTAGGAAAACGTCATGTTTATACCCAATATTTATCTCTCCTCGCGCTTCCCTTCAAGGACCAATCTGATAAATTAATTATCAACTCTAGATTAGTTCTCATTGTTTTTCTACTAAATTTACTTTGTTTGAGTAGAAAAATTCAATCTGCGATTATGTTGTTTGTAGAAAACCGATCTCATAGTCTGCCAAAAGATAGTTTTGAGAATTTCAATTTCATCTGAAATGTTGATGAAGTTTTATTGCTAAATCTGAGTCTTGCAGACCAAACGATTCCAATATCCAAACACATCTACTAAAGTGTGACTTTGTGCGTTGGAACCATATATGATTGAGTAGAAAATGTTCAATTTATACTAAATTGTTCCTAAAAGATCAATATCATAGCCTGCCAAAAGAAAGTTACGAGAATTTCAATTTGACCTTGAAAATTGATGATGTTTTATTACCAAATTTGTTTTGATTGAATTATAAATATGGACCATAAAAAAATAGTTTCAGATAAAAAATAGATAAACAATATCGTCGCATTTAATTTATTCACTTCAAAAGAACTAATACCTCAAGAGTCATGAAAGTAAAGCGTTTGGAAGCATGGAGAATGGAATTTTGCCATGACACTTCTTGTTTGGATTTTCTTCCTGAAAATTAGGTTTGGTTTCAAAATTTAAGTTTTAACCCAAAACCTAAGTTTTGTTCAACTAGTCACATTTTTCAGAAAAACTATTTAGATACAAAATCTCGGTTTGAAACTTATGTTTTGAAAGAGCTATTTTCTTGTTAAATCACACACTCTCTCCTAATAAATTTTCTCTTTCCTGCTTTTTCTTTCTCTCTCTTCTCTTTCCTACCTACCTTCTTCCTCGGATTCCGTAAAAGCTATTCTTCAAAATCTGTTCTTTAAAACCTATGTTTTATCTCGGAATACGTAAAAGCTATTCTCAAGAGGACTTCCAAACCAACTTTTAAGTTATTCACTGCCGATAGATTCTTGGATGCACCAATAGTCCAATACTCTACATCATCCATGCAATGGCAAATAAAAATTTTCAATGTCACTTAATTTAATCTTATTTGCAATCTTAACTGTCACACTTTTAATTTATATTAGCTTAATCATTCAAATAATTTAACTCAACAATTTCTTCCTAAAAACTCATGCTCTCTCCCCTCGCCATCTTCCAATCCCTCTTCCCCCCCCCCCTCTCCTTGTTAACTCTCTCCCTCCATGAAATATCCCTATCCTATGTGCAACACAACATAAATTTCAGATCTTGGATTCAGTAAGATCAGTGTTTTCCTCAGGATTTTAGATCTGAAATAAGAACCTTCTTTCCCAAAAAATAAAAAAAAAGATATGAATAAGAACTAACCAGATTCAAGAATCTGAAAGAGGGAAAAGGTAGGAATCTTCCAAGCAGAGTGAAGCAAACTAGAGGAAAGTGAGGGTGCTGGGAGGAGTTGGAAGGAAAAGAATAGCCGTGAAGTGGGAGATGAGAGGAGGGATAAAGAGAAGGTGAGGCGGGAGATGAAGCGTGGAGTAAGATGTTTCTTGATCTATTCATTTGATTTCATTAGCCTACTAGTTGAAGATGTTGCTCTATCTTTTGTCGTGGAGTAAGATGTTTCTTCATCTATTCATTTGATTTCATTAGGATGCAATATGCAAGAAAATTAGCCCATGCCACACAATTATTAAAGTTTGGTTTTCTTTTTTGCTTTAAATCTGTGCCGTCCGATTTTTTTTTATAGAAATTTATAATCAAGTCCCAAATAAAAAAATTAATAAACAAAAGGTCCCAAAGATTTACAGGTCCTGATAGTTACTCCTGTAATCTTATGGTAATTTTTCAATCTTTGGGGCAGTTACTCCTGGAACCTTATAGTAATTTTTTGAATATTTAAAATATTTTGTTCCTTAATTCTTCTATTTATGATTTGATTATAAATTTCCTTTATTTCCATCAATCATCCAATAATATAATGTGAAATCACTAAGGATCGCAAAAACTGATTGACTCACGGGGTTTATAATCTAAACCATGATAATATTTAATATATGCAAATATTAATTTTATCTCTCAAAGAAGGTCCCTCCAAATTGGACTTAACAATTGCGTGCTCACTGTCTCCAATAAATCACAGATAATCTATTAGATATAAAACTTAATTTAATTTAATTTAATTCGTCTGACAATAAAAACATAAACTTTACTTCAACCTGTAAGGCATCAAATACAAGTTGACATATAAATAATGTGAATTACATTTCTGGACATGTACAGATTTTTTCAAGACAATAAATAATGCTCACATCTTGATCGTTCCTTTCATCATTTTGTGAAACGTGCTTAGAGGAAACAAACTAGACTACATATATTTTCATCTTATTTGGTCACTACTATCAAAAAATTCATTACACTACAACTTTCTATAGATATTACAAAGAATTGTTGTTTAAATATTAAAAAGTAACATATTACTCATGTGCATGGCCATTTGGTGCTGATTCCTCAAGAATAAACCCCTTCCCAGTTTGTAGTTAATAAATCTGTGTCCATTTGCTTTCATAAACACAACTAATTTGAAGAATAACATTAAAAAATAAATTAATGTCATTAAAATAAAAAAAAATCATGTCCGATAACCTTGCTTGCAAATACCTTTCTTATGGAAATTACAAAAATCCGATGAAACCAACTTAATCATCCTAATTCCTAATCCTTTTCCCAAATAAGGAAGAGCTGCCTCCTTCATCATACACAAACAACTACATAAAAACAGAGTGCCAACACAGGGAAACAGGGGAGAAAGAAAGTACTCCCTCCAAACATAGGTATCAAGAAAATATTAAAGTTTATATGTACTAAAGTGCTTGTCAAAAGATACACACACATTCTCATAGTGTGGGTGCCATTAATAGACATAATAAGTATTGTTTGTTAAAGGAAAATAAAAAGTTTTTATTCACGTAATAAATACTCATTCTTATCATTTTTATAATTAACAACAAATTAGATCATGTAAAACGAATTAATGTGAAAAATTAGTTAAAACAATAAATATATAAAATATATAATTTCTTTTTAAAGCATACCTTTATACTTATTTGGAAAAGCTTATTTACTTCCTATAAGCACGTTTAATAGTATTTTTTCGCAAAACGAGTTAACCTCCTCCACATATTTATCTCGACTTGCATAAAAGTAATCATAATTCCACATATCTCTATTGGACATACACATAAAACATGTATTTGTTTGATTAGAGTATGGATAACGTAACATTTTTTTTTTGGAGTACGTAATTATTTCTCATTAGCAGTTTCACACTGGTACAGTTAGCAACAATCGTTACTACTAAAATATTACCTCCTTCACTTTTTTCTGTCCCCCTCTTTAAATATTTTATACCCTTAAGTCTCAAACATCAAAATGTGACCGCCCGAAAGAAATATATTTGAGTAAACTTTTCTCAAATCTTTTAAATATTTTAGTATTAAAGTATCTTTAAAGAACCCAAATTGTCAAAAGGCATTCTGTGTTAATCATGCAGCAAATTGTTTATATTGGGCCCGTTTGGGAAAGCGGTGAGATAAGTAACTTATTACTACAAGTACTTATGGAGAAGTGCGATTGGAAAATAAGTCAGATTGTAAAAGTGATTTGTGTTTGGGAAAGCGGTGGAAGAAGTGACTTATTTGTAGAAGTGAATGCGTTTGGGAACACTTAAAATAAGTGACTTATTTGTAGAAGTGAATGTGTTTGGAAACACTACTGTGGATAAGTAGCTTTTACCTAAAATTAAAATTAAAAATATGAACCATGAAGATTAAATTAAAATTAAATAGTAATTTTGT
>JANTPZ010084004.1:0-15164 GCA_025593235.1 Vachellia pachyceras
TTCTAAAGACGTGAAAGCATAACTGATTGAGTGGGTTGAGGCATAACCCCATGATCCCCTTTGATTTAGCTAACTGACCCATTTAACAACAGTAAATAATTAAACACTAAACAACAATAAATAATTAAAGATTCAGTCAAGCAACTTCCCTAATCCTACGCCACTAAGCATCCTATCAGTTTACATGACTATACAAAAAGGAACAAGTTCGCCGGGAAAAGAACATGCACTTGCAATTACAACAAGAGGAGGTTTATGCCATACAAAAGGTAACAAAATCCAAAACCTGCTCATTGATTGGTTTCATTCGTGACAAGCAAGAAATGGAGCTAAATTTAAAATCATACCACTAAATTCTCCCCAGCCTTATTTGCTTCAACAAGAGGTTTGCATAATTTATCTGGATTTCCATATTGAAACTGCAATATTTAAGGAAATGCTAAGTGAATGCGAATGAGAAATTGCAATTAAGACAACAGTCGTATTGATTACCGCTATAGCAGCAGCATCTGCCAGAAAATACATGAAGTCTCCATCAATTTCCAGCTGCAAAAAGGGCAAAAATTAACATCCAACTGGAGAATGTAATAGAATTTCTTTGATGGGGGCATCCGAACCGTGCTTGTTGGTTAATTATAATACATGTTTTTGCAATCAAAAATCAAGAAAGGAATGAAGCATACATCTGCTGCATCAAACAGAGATTTCAGCTTCTTTCCATCCTTTGCTAGTCTTTCTTCAACAAGTTTAGTAGTTTCTTGCAACGCCGTTTTACATTCAACACCTGCCGATTCACCAACCTGCATATAAAATATACATATATAAGTTCAAAAACGGGGGAATTTTGAGTAATATGCAACATCTAGATGATAATACCGGTATTAATAAGAGCGTGAAGATATAAAAACTATCATCACATCACATCACATCACCTGTTGATCAAATTCTGTAAAGTTATACACAGAAAGAACAACTGCAGAACTTGCAAGGCTTCCACATGTTAAATGGGGAAACTTGAGACGGAACCATGCACTGAGCGCTCCAGGATATGAGATACCAAAGACAAACCATGGATTTTCGCCTTTTGTTCTATTGAGCTTCAAATTTAATGACTCCTAAAAATGATTTCATTAGTAAAATAAAAAAAATGAACAGTGAGATTAATTAAGCACCATATTCATGATCTTCTCAAAGAACTATGGAGTTTCTGATAATCAGCTAACGTTATCACACAAACCTTAAAGAAAGCAGATAAAAGAGCAGCAGTACGATGAGCTGAAAACTACATAGTTAGGAATACCTATTGACATGAAGATATTGCTTAACCGCATTTTCAAATGTATATGCATTAAATGTAGCAATTTCGGGGGGGAAAAATGTAGTGATTAACTTGTATGCATAGAAGCCATACATGATCACCATAATGCATCTATAAGCGCAGGCACAGTCACAAAATATTTAGTGTCAGGTCAAGTGTACATCTACAGCTAAAAAACAATCCAATCTTCAGTACCAGTGACTCCAGATTATTTTTGGTTTCCTCTTTAAAATACCAGTTTAGATATTACCTCAATAATTATCAGTTACTACGTGCAAATGCAATGCCATGTACCCCCAAAACATCGTGTGGACAAAAGATAGATAAAGTCAGAAATTAGAAAAAAAAAAATTACAATTATCATATAATTTCAGAAATGTCTCTCTCTCTCTGTTTTTTTGGGTTGGGGGGGAGTCGTTGCAGATACTGGTCTTTGGCAAATATCTCTATGAAGGTATGGTCACACAATTCCCTTTCAGCAGACATATAAAAATATAGCTTACCTGGTAATATTGGTGAAAAATAGCCAAATCAAAGAGTGCCTGTTTGGATGAAAGATATCTCAAATTTTCAGTTGACAGGGATTTAAATGGAGAACTCTTTCCATAATAGCGATGCTCAAGAGAAACCACAGCTGCTCCAAACTTCTTTGCTAGAACCTACAAAGAGGTTATAGGACATGAAAATTTGAATAGATTATTGCTGCTTTGTTAAAGACGCAAGATCATTTTTTCCCATGTGCAAGTATGTCTTATCGACAGCTATGGCATATGATATTCATACCAAACTACAATTATGATCTTACGTCAAATATGTATGATCAAGAATGCCGATACATTAACCAACAAAAGCCACAAAAGGGTGTCAATAAAAATATGGACGCAGGAATGCAACTTACACTTATATAATCGTTTGATATCCCGCGGCAAGTATATTCACCACAGATGACCATAAAGATGGGTCCGTCAGGAATTCGGAAATAGTCAAGGAACTCATAGTACCGTTGCTGAAAATGACGGTGGTCCTGCACACAGGATGTAAAGAAGCACAATCAACTGCATCCATATTTGATGAGTAGATGTGATGAATAAATCAAAATAGGATTTTCCCCCTTCTTTCCTTTTCTTCTTTCTTTCTTTCTTATTTTTAAAGGCACAAGAGAAAAGCACCAAAAGTCTAAAACCTTTCCTTCACTGCTCAATTTAGTGCACAACGTTAAATCTTTTAGCAGCTGCAAACAAACGGTGTATGCTATCAGGAAGGTTTAATACTTAAAACAATGACGATTAACTACATAAACAAGAAGGGCGTGACGACTTCGCAATGCCTCAACCATCCAGCCGAACCCTTTCAGAACAATAATATACGTTCGGCACACAGTAAAGCTTGTATATAATTAAACATCTAATATCTAACTGTCGCCTTGCGCACTGAAATATCATATTAAATTCACTAAGTGCAACCCAACCCTTCGTCTTGATTCAAAAACCTTCACTTTCTAAAATCTTCCATCATCTACCACAACAAATAGCATCAACGACGCTCAGGGGCATAAATATTCATTTAATGAAGCATTTGACATAAATCTGACTATCGAATCTGGGTAGGCATTCATTAACTTAAGTGAACCCACGCAGGAAATGTTAACTGTTGACAGATAATTACGCAGAAAATAATCAAAATTTTCCAGAAGAAAAGAGGCGGAGAGGGAAAAGTACATAGGGGGAGAAGTGATCGAGGGTCTGATTGAACCATAGCTCCTCAGTTGTCAGATACCTGCCGGAGGCAGAGAGGCGATCAAGCAGCGAATGAGGTGGCGTAATTCCAAAAGAGACGGTCGGGAATGACACGAAGAGTAACAAAGATGACGCGACGATGAGCGCCCATTCGCATCTCATCGCCGTTCCCATTCAAACACGCTTGTTCAGTACGCGCGCTGCTTCTTCCCTTCTTCCGCGCCACAGCTAGAACGCTCGATTTTGCGGTTATTACCAACGATGTCCGCACTCCGATCTGTTCCTTCCAATCTATCTTTAACTATCTTAAATGCCAAAGGTGCTCCGTTTGGTAAGCCGGTGTTGCGAACGGATGTATTTACCGAGATAAAATTTTTCTCACATAAATTATCTTAGAATCTGTATCCGTTTTTTTAACAGGCTATCCAAACGGATCCATATCTGTTTGACACGTTACACTTTATTGTTTTCCCTCGAACATTTCTCACCTTTTCTTTTCTTTTTGCCAACTCATTGTTGAAAGTAAATTCCTGGCAAAACATTTCGCACCTTTTCATGGGCAATTGTTGTTTCAAATTTTCATATGGTCATTTCTAGATCTACGATCAGATAATTTATAACAACATATTAATTTAAATGCAAAAATAAATTAAAATGAAATAAAAATAAAAAACTATAAATTAAAATAAGTTATAACAAAAAATAAAATGTAATAATATTAAAGTGAAATTATAAAAAAAGAAATCAAAAGTAAAAACTAAATTTAAGTAAGTTATCAAAAAATAAAAAATAAAATAAAACAAAATAAAAAATAAAACACTAAATTAAAATAATTTATAACTAAAACTAAAACTAAATAAAAATAAAAATATATTAAAATAGATTATAAAAACGAAATAAAAATAAACTAAATTACATTAAATAAGTTCAATTATAACTAAAAAATAAATTTCATAAAAAGATAAAAGAAAATAAAAATAAAGAAGCATATAAAAACGAAAAATTAAATTAAAAAACTTTAACATACTGCTGGAAGGACGACTGCTTTCCTGTTGATGATTTTAACGTGTGTATATTTGGAAATTCCGTTGGAAGAAAGTAATTTTATTTAGAGAAATGAATTTACGGATTTTTAGACGGTTTTGTGAATTTTAAAATGATGTTTATAAATTTTAAAATAATTTTTATGAATTTCGAAAAGATTTTATATCAGTTTATGCGAAGTATCTTGTACATGTTCCTTCCCTTTTCCGCTGCCTCTCGTCTCTCTCTTCTTGCCCTTCCCTGTTGACTACCGAAAGGAGAAAGGAGCAATAAGATGAAGCTGCTGGAGGCGTCGCGTCTGCTGGGAGGAGAATACGATAGTGCGCATGAATGGGAAATCTTGTTCAACGGTGTATATAAATAAATAAAAAGTATTTTAAAATCTATAAAAAACATTTTAAAATTTGTAAACAATCTTAAAATCCGTAAATTCTTTTCGGAATCCGTAAATTTATTTCTCTTAACGGATTCTCAAACACACGCAATAACAAAGGAGAGTGAGAGAGAAGGAGAAAAAAAATCCAAAAAAATCGTTTTACCTCTCCAGAAGTGGCTTCTCCTTATTTCTGACTTGAAAGAGCCAGAAGTCATTTTATGATCCCTCTTGAGAAGTAGCTTTGTTTTTTTTTTTTTGGCCAATAACGCTTACCCAAACATACTCTTTTTCTATTATTATAACAATAATATTGCACATTGATTTGGTTTTCTTTTTTATACCCAAGGCCTTGTTGGGCCGATAGAACAAAGGTTGAGCCATTATCTTGTTTATAACATTTAGTGATTTTACCAATGGGCATTTGGTAGAGTTGACATGGGCTACTACAAGCATTCCTCAAGGTGAGGGTTCGAACCCTGGGGAGTGACAGCCGTGATAATTAACACAACCTTAAAGAGGTTGTCCCATCGGTACCTCGCTACCACCGTAAGGTCTCCTTGCGGGGTCCGGATTAGTCTGAGGCGGGTAATGAACCCATGATACCCCAGGATATCAGATGGTTTATATCAAAAAACATTTAGTGAATGTACATACTTTAAATATGATAGTCTTTGATAGAATATTACATGTGTTTGAAAGAATGATACCTTTTTTTTAAAAAAAAGTATAATTTGTGAATGTTCCATCAGAGAGCTCATCATTATATGAATTTATTAATATTGCACAAAAAGCATGAGCTGCATCTTTTTTTAAAAAAAATAAATCTACTAGTAAAAACACACAATATATAGAGGAACCTGGAATATTTCCCTTTGGCAGGGATCAAGGATTCATGATCACCGGAGTACCATTATCCAGTCATGTATCTGAATAATCACTACTCAATAATTATTTAGGGCGTGTTTACTATAACATTAAAAAATTATGTTTTCACAATTTGTGACAAAACTTCTCTCACATGTTTAATTTATAAATTGTAAATTACATAAGAAAATTAGTTTCCACTGCTAATTCAAACAAATTCTTATATTACATAGTATCCATCAAGTTGTATTGTTGCTCATTCTTAATTATTTAAACATAGTACAATACACATGGTTCATTAAAAATGCTAAAAGAACATGACATCATACAATACAAATCCAAACAACATCCTATTGAGTGCTACCCCCATTTTAACCTAAGAATTAATTTACTTTTTTAAAACTAAAGAAATGAAATATACTATTTAAACATATTTATTTATATTATTATTGAATCATATATCAATTTATAAATTAATTAAATTATTTTAAAAATTGATAAATATGAATATTTTAAAGTAATATATTTAACTTTTAAATTAAAAAAGAAAAATGGATAGAGTGATTGCATACTTCTTCCCTTCAAGCCATCGCTGCAAGACAATGCCACTTTTACCCTTCAAAACATATTTATCTCAACCACGCATGTTTTCCTATGAATTTCAATATTATGACCGACCATAGATTTTATATTCGACAAGTTTTCGAGTGCATGAAAAATTCAATTCCCATGGATCAAAGGGATTATGCCATATTTGGTATGGTGGAATTGAAAATGGAATTCATTTCCTATGTTCGGTATGATGAAATTAGGAGATGAAATTCAAAATGGGTAGAAATTATTTCCATAATGTAACCCATAGAATTGTATTCAATTCCATGGAATTTATTTTTTTATCCCTCCTTTCTTTTCCATATCTATATTTATCTCCATTTTCGTCAAAATAAATTCCAACATACCAAAAGAGCTATTAAGAGGGCGGCATTTTATGAAGTGAAATACGCACATTACAGATCAGAAACAAATAAAAAGTTACGATACAATTTCCCCGCAAAGGATTACAGTTAATGTGGCTTGAATTACAGATATGATGGTGTTGATCTATCAAATTGGATTCTTACAGTGGCGAAATGATCGCTCGGCTTGACGCCCCAGCACCTCATTCACAGAATTAGGATGTAAAAATAATATGAAAACTTTGTAACTAGCATGCCTGAGAAATATCGGATGCCTTTTGGACTCCATGGATGTCCAGGTTAAGACCCTGTCAACTGCTATGTGCCGGTTGCATTTTTCATGGCTGCCAAGAACAAAAATGAACTTATCTCAGATATGGATGTGGTTATGCAGGCAAACAACCACACACAGTGGACTTGCAAACAATACAAGAATCTATATCACCTTCCAGGGGCATGCAAGTCGAAGTTCTAAAACTCAAAACATTAATCATCATTGTTCTATCAAACTCTTAGGCCAAATGCAGGTGAAACTCAACAGACCAACTAAGGCTTCACTACTAGAGGCAGATGCAAACCTAAGACTTGCATCGTTTCATTACTTTCTGCAGCCCACGTTTCGCAAGGATCTATCATCCTCTTCACAAGTTTCTTATTTTTTGAAATATTGTTAAATGTTAATAGATTTTCAATTCCACTATGACCACGCCCGTGCGTGTGCGTGGCTACAGAATGTTGCTGCAGTATTATGGGAATGATCTGACAAGGCGTATTCAAATTTAAACTATAGTGGACACTGGAACCAAGCATCAAGCAAGGTGGATGAATGCTCGTTCACTAGACAACAAACTCAACTCTTTAGGTTGATTAAATGATGACGTGCTTCAAAGATCGTCTCCTTAGATGCATTAGCAACCACACAGCATTCCAATTCGAATGCAACCATGATTAACACAATTTGGTGGTATACTGCAGAGATGAAAGCCACTTTACTTGAGAAGAGATTATTAGAGTATTTGTAAACAGAGTTTGGACACTTCCAGTTATCAGAATAGAGTTCCCTAATTAATCAGACAGAGTTAACTTCTCATCCACCCTAACCTGATTATTTGAGCCGTGTTCGTGTATTCTTTGAGGCTTCATGTTCAGATCAATCATTTTAGCATCCATCTTGGCATACCCATCAGCATCAGTTTCTGGGGTTGGCATCCTGTGATTTTGTTGTTTCTCTCCCATCTTTATTTTAAGCAGTGAATTTTGGCCTCGTTTGGTCTCAACCGCATCCGGAGGCTGTGAAGCTGGGGTCTCTGCATGGCCAGGTTTATCTCCTGGAAACTGAGCAACGAGATATCAGACAATTTTGAAGGCATCTAAATTCTAAAGGCGCCCAAAAAAGACAAATCATGACTACTTGATGAAAACAAGGAGAGGCATACTTCAACCCGCTGCCTGAAAAGAAGATATCTTCCATGTGTTCTTTTACCTCCAACATGAACTATCATGTCACATTGCAAACACAGAGAAGTTCCATCCGTCTCGCAATAAAAGAAAGCTACATCCAGACACAAAAGGCAAAACTTAAGGACAGAGCATATGCGATACAGGGAAAGCATAGACAAAGTGAAAATTGCCTACCAGGTGCATTTTCACAGATGTCACAGCGTGGCACATCGCTTGGACTGGCGAGGCCAACCCTGATATGCCGGCTAGCTAGTTTATTACACAAGTGAACCTGTCACTCCAACAGTTAGAAAGTTGAATCATTGCTTAATAAGGGTTAAGCAGGTCTATCAGGTCAAGACCGGACAAGAAAGAGGAAGAACTTAGACTTCAAATTTACATAGCCTTAGAGAAAGATCGATCCAATCAAGTGTGGTCATACGGAGCAGCATACCTAATCCCAATGGCTACCTGTTCTCTCTATTGATAGATTTCTCCAAGTTTTAGCCAATGAGTTCAATGGAGCATTATTCATTTATGCGTAGAAAACAGTATGATCAATGGTTTAAAAGGAATGTTGGGCAAGATTGTTGTAATATATCTCCTAATCTACAAAGCGATCCCGAAGGGGGAAAACACAGGCAAATTTTGCTTTATGGCTTCATTATTTGATATAGATATTTAGGAGAAACTGGATAGGAACTACGAAAAAAAGCACCTTTTCGTCGCAGGCACGGCAGAGCGCGGCCTCATCGGCGGCGCAGAATACGATGGCGGCAGCGCTCTCACAAGCGTCGCAAAGCGTTCGCATAGTTGAAGAATGCTCCAAGTTTCATTGCTTCAACCCAGAAATACAAAAGAAAGCGGAAGTCAGAAGCCAGAAGAAAACCAGAATTACCTTAACCAATCAAAAAAAATAGAAGATGAAAGAAAGGGCACAGAACAAGACAGAGCTCACGAAGTCCATGTGGGTACGAGTGTTTTTTGTTTTTCTCAAGGTAGAGTGTTGTGTTGCCGGCTGTTGCTAGTGGAGGTGGAGCTGTTGCTTGGGCGTGAGCCTGATAACGATGATGATGGGAACGGAGAAGGGCTTGGATTATTGATAATTGATTAGTGATTGGATTGAGATTGGGATAAACAGATGATTTTTGAGTTGGGAAGGTAGGGTGGGGAAACATAAGGTGATTCGAGAAGGGATCTGATGATGTGGGGTTTAAAATATAAGCAAAAGACACAAATGAATGAGTGCGTCAACTACGTTGGCCTGAAGCCTTACTTCGTAGCCACGAATTCAAAGCCAGTGTGGGGCTGACAGAACCACTCGCTTTATTCTCACCCACCAGTTCAGATATCTCAACTTGCCTGTTTTAAACTTCCAAACCTATATTTAAATTACCTTATCTTTTGGGGCCAGGCACCCACAAGCTTCCTTTTTGTTCACTTAATTTTATGATTGGATCTAGAATAATGGTTGATTAGAATTTTTATATATATTGTGTGTCTATCATTACGAAGAAATATTTAAATTTAATGTTGATTGATTCTTATCTTTTATCATTTACATTTAACTTTAAATTTCTAGAATGCTCTGTCATTAATTTATAGGGTTAAGTTGAAACCTATAAATAACACCTCAACTCATTTGCTTTGTATATTTGATGATTTGAATAATATTGGGTTTTTTTTCCTCTCAGTTCTCTTCTCCCTTTATTCGTCTTGTTTTTCCCTCGTTTTTATCATTCTCCCTCCTCTATTCCCTCTCTTTCTCCTCTCTTCCTATCATTTCTCTCTTTCCCCTTCACTGTCCTACATCAATTGGTATCAGAGTCAGATTCCACCTCTCTTATGTTCATATTCCACTTCCCTTATGTTGCATAGACCACTTGAAAAACTCTCAAACCTTACCCACTTATTCATTGAATTAGCATGACCTCAGGTATCCTACGGACTACAATAAAAACTCCTATAACTACTGTTAGTAAGGACATTGACCTTGAGGTCATACATCTAATTGAAGCGCTAACCGAGCTCATATGGAGCATTGTCATACCACTAATATAACCATGCTTGCACCAGTTTCACAAGAGCCACCACTAGACATTCTTTTGACTCAAGTGAGTGAGGATTTTGATATTGTTGTCATTGGCTATCAAGATTCTTGGAGCAAATATCATGTTATTCAAGCTACACAAGTGCAAATGACTCCTTCTCAAATTGTATTAAGTGAGAATGAAGTTCATCATGCCACACCTCATGTGTAGGCTATGTTTCCTAATGCCGCTCCATTGCTCAAAGGACCATTCCATGAGTACCTTATTTGTTGGAAATGTTTTTCCAATGTTAATTGCCATCTAGCTGCTCACTCTTGCTGTAGTTTTATTTTTCACTATCTCACATGTTGGAAAGGATTTTCATATGGAAACGTCACATTGATTCTCACCCTTCCCTCCCCAACCTTATCTTCCTTTTATCTCGTCAGGAGTCGAGTTCTTTGAGTAGGGGAGAAATGATGTGATATAGAATAATTGTTGATTAATATTTTTATATATTTGGGTATTTATGAATATGAGGGAATATCTAGGTTTAATGTTGATTGATTGTCATATTTTATCATTTTCATTTAATTTTAAATTTTTAGAATGTTCTATCATTAATTTACAGGGTTAGGTTGAGATATATAAATAGCACCCTAACTCATTTACTTTGTACATTTGATAATTTAAATAATATTAAATTTTTCTACCTCTCATTTCTCTTATTTCTTTTTTTTTTTTTTTGGTAAAATACGGGGCTAAAGCCCATCATTTTATTTCATAGTGATCCTTGGGAAGCTAGTCCCAACAAAATCATTGTACAAATGAGTCAAAAGTCCACACGGGGGTGTATCTAACACATTTCTCTTATTTCTTTATTCATCTGGTTTCTCCATCCTTCTTGTTGCCATCTCTCCTCCATTCCCTCTCCTTTTCCGATCCCTTCTCTCATTTCCCTTCCCGTCTTCCATACTGCATCTCTTCTTCTACTCTTCTCTTCGTTAATCCTCGACACACATAATCTGTATCATCAAATGTGGCAACCAAACGTTCCATTTTAAAAAACATTTGGCTTGTTTAACGGAGCGTTTGAAAAAGCCAAAAACACGTTCAAAGCGTTTCCTCCGCAAAACGAAATAATCTCCTTCACATATTTACCTCGATCTGAGTAAAATTACTTCTCCATTACGTTTTCAAATGGGTGGTTCCTCCATCGTGGATAATAGATAGACCACATCCAGACAAGGTTTTTTTAATTCATTGGTCGGAAAAATCTGTACTGTTGATTCCTTAATCGCTCCTGACCTTTCCGTCTTCCTCATTCTTCACTCGTCCCTCAGTATTTCATATCGCAGCATATACAAATGCAATGATGCAAAAGTTATATGATTCATCACAGATAAAAAATTATAAGCTGCGTGATTAATTTCATCAACGCCTGAGTTACTCCCTCCGCTTGATGCGTAACTTCTTCTCATGTTAGGTCGTTCCTATGCTTGAGTAGTGTTTTTGTGTTATAATGCCTTTTTTACTGTTCCAATGTGACAATTACATATAACTCTTATCCATTTTTTCCACATCAATTATATCACATTTGTTTTCATACTCATATGTTCCAAAAAAATATACACATGTATCATTTTAAACAATAATTGTTAATTATATATTAAACCAGAGAGAGTACTGATTAATGTGGTAACGTAGGAATGATCTGCAAGAATATTTCAATGATAGGTTTATGATTTCATAATTCATCTGGTTTTAAACATATAAGCTAATTAAGCTATTTGTTTTAGTAAAACATGGTTGTGTCTCCCGAATTTGTTTGAATTATTATTTTCCACCTCTCTCTTTTAAGCTCAACCACACATCCAAAGGGTGAGGTGGATCCAACTTTCTTTGGATCCTACCCATTGTTTCCCTTTGTTAAGGTAGTAACAACGTTTGCATTTATAAAAAAAGAATAGTTTCCATCTCAGTGGGTCTAGGGGTTCCAATTGACGCTCGTGACATGGAAGGGAAGAAAGAATTTGGAAAATTTACAGTCAATCCCAACAAAAAAGAATTAGTGAACAAAATATCTTAAAGATTGGTAAAATCACCATCAGATCTCAGTAGTAGTTGATTCAGTTGTTATTGATGGCTTGTGAGGTTGTTAATGACAACCGAACTAGCTACTGTTGAAAACTGATGGTAATTTTACCAATATTTATGACTTTGTGTTTATTAATTCCATTTGGGACTTGATGGTAAATTTCTCGATGATTTTTACAACAGAAAAAACAAGAAAAATTTACCATCAGCTCCTAAACAGAGAAATTAATCAATAAAATATCCTAAAGATCGGCAAAATTACCGTCAGATCCCAGCAGTAACTGGTTGACAAACGGACTAGCTAATGTTGGGATTTGATGGTAATTTTATCAATCTTTAGAACCGTTTATTCATTAATTAGGTTTCTTGTGACCGGGTAGTAAATTTCAAAAAAAAAAAAAAGACAAAATTTATCTTTTTTTTTTTTTAAAAAACTAGTGTCCGCAACAGCCAGGATTATGGGAAGCCCTGGGCCTCATGATCTCTTCCAGCATTACCACCTAATAGCTGGAAACTCCTCATATAAGGATTGAATTGTTATTTTCAATCACGAGTCAGTAGAAACAATCACATATTTCAAACTTCTTGGTTTGCCAGGGACATTGATGACCTGTTTTTTTTTTTTTATACACACACATTGATGACCTGTTGAAGCGGTGAGCGGTCAATATTCGATCTGCGGTTTAGAATCCAAGACTGGCCCAGAAAATAAAACAAAAGGCATTTACTTTTCCGCCCTTTCTTGTTGGGCCTTTTAGCCTCAGCCCAAAACTCAAACATGACAAAGCGCCACCCCCTCCCAATTGTTTCAAATTAAATTCACTCTTTTTATCAAAAAAAAAAAATTCACTCTTTCTACCAACAAGGTTTAATGTAGGGGTTGGTCATTGTCATTGATGGATATTGTGCACGTATAATTAACAGTTATTAGACCTATTTTTAAAAAAATTAGAAAAAATATATTAGAAGTACCTATACATTATCCAAATTTTTAATTCTGTACCTCTATATTTCTTCCTTTTAATTAAATCTTTAATTTTACTTTGTTCCCTTATGTACGGAGGTTAACTAGGGTGAAAGTCAAAGGGTTAATTGTGGTGATAGAGCAAAATTCAGGAAAAGTGTAGCTTGATATCTCTAAGACGGTTTTCCCTTTATAATTATAATACCTCCTTCATAGAAATTTAAATATGTAATATTTAGCGTCATTCAGAAACAGTTTTTTAAATATGTAAAAAAGTTTCATTCATGAGTTTTGTTTCCATTCTATTACTATATTATGCCTTCCAAAAAATATAGACGCTGAACATCAAAATGCTACCATTTTAAACTTGTCATTAATATTAGTGTCACAGCGTGTTTTTAAATTTAAGACACTGCCATATTTTTATGAACGACACTACCTTCTGTAAATACCAAGATGATTTCCCATTGCTTTAGTGCCACTGTCGTCGTTTAGCACATGGAGGGCAGATAACGATAAGCAATTAGGCCATAAATCGCTGTTAATTAATGATCCAACTTCCTCAGCGTTTAGCAGTTACTTATAATCATTCGCATTTGTTTAATTTAATTTGTCGGTGTGCCATCAACTACTACCTACTGATCAAGTTTAATTTGTTGACCATCCCATCCTCCCAACTAATCCACCTCAACTACATATATCATTTCTTCCTCCAAACTCAACATTAATTACTTTCTTATTCCCTTTTTATTTCCATGTTTAATTAATGTGAGATTCATCAAATGCTGGCCAATTAATCCTAATTATTCATTCCGCCGGTGAAAAATTGGACTGTTTAAATCTATATTTAGAAAACATTGCCGTCGCCGGCCTGAGTAATTCCTTATTGTAGTTTCTGTCAGCGATATCATTTTGATCTTTAACAGAAGGCAGATTAGGGTTTTGGAACTAAAGCCATGCAGCAGACAACAAATAGGCGTGGGAGGTAGTGGTCATCATGACAGTGAAGGTCACTAATTAAAGTAGCAGTTGAGGCATATCATAAGATAAGTTCATTAGCAGTTGAAGTATATAAATATCAGATTAAATTCCCAGCTCTGAAAATGATGTTCAATCTTAATGTTTATTAAGTCGAGCATCTGCAAATGATTTATAGGCTTCATTAGTTGACACACTATTTTCCTCCACGTACCTAATGATTTCCAATTACACACACAATAATTGAATCTTACTGTGTATAGATGTTTTTTTATATGATGTATCATATAATTATACACTTCAAGGGGAATAAGTATGTACGGGATTCTTCCATTCATTTGCACGACTAATCCATCTCTTTGACGAATTAATTAAATACATTTTTTTAACCTTTGTTTAGCCTAACGTCCATGTGAATATTGTCTCATTCTATTCCTCTCAACGGCATATTGGCACAATAATTAGACTTTTCATTAATGTCTCACATAAGGATTAATATCAGTACAACGCGTAAAACTCATAATAAATTGTATTATTTATAGTTTATAAACAATATGATGTGATTCATTTTAAACTGTGGTACATAAAAAGTTAAAAATGCGCGCATACACACACCCACAGAGGGGTGACCATTATAATGAATCCGTTTGGAAACGTGATATAGAAGTGCTTTTACGAAAATTGAAGCAAATATGTGAAGGAGATTATCTCGTTTTATGGAAAAACACTGTTAAACATGCGTTTGAGCCTTACAAAGCCAAACATGCAGAATATATAATTAATATGAATCTAATATGTTGCACGAAATTTTAAAAATGAGATGAACTGACCTTGTATGATTAATAAAAGGCCTGGCTTGTTAGACTAGTATGTGGGGGGAGCTAGGGTGCAAACTCTCTCATGACACTTCACTCAGCATTCAAACAATTTCTTCAGTGACTAGCTTTTTTCAAGGTTATTAGGTGGTCATACTTAGAGATCGAGACCAGTCTATTAAAAGAGAAACATCCTTAAACTTATAGATCATATATACTGCATTTTATCAGGCTCTCCGATATGTGACTCTGATTCATAAGAAAAGCCAGATCTCATGTATATATATTTGACTTATGAAGCTCTTGGAAGTTGGATGCAGGCTTGTTAGACCTTTTATATTACACACGTAAAGTCAATAATAAACGTAAAGTTGAGAGCTTCAAACACACACTAGCTAGTGGGACTGCCAAGGCTGTCTTCGGAATGAGAGGATGCCCTATGGACCCCAATGGTGATGCGTCAGTTCCAAGGAATCTGTGGGACACAAGCTAGCATTTAAACATGTGATCTGCTCCTTTCTCGCTACTCAACTTTGTATTAACACA
>JANTPZ010084007.1:0-14567 GCA_025593235.1 Vachellia pachyceras
TATCAGGTATGGTTATTTATAGTTTATCCATCTATCACAAGCCTTTTAATTTGTAGTTTCAGAAAGTTTCAGTTTACATTTTCTGCTTCCCTCAGCAAATGCTCTTTGATTTTTGTTCCTTCCAGCACAAATTAATGAAGAATATTTATAGACACACATCAAAATAATAATATTCCAAAATCTTATGCATAATGTACAGGTTTTACGTGTTCATCGTTTGAGGAGCGCAAATCTGATGGTTTCACTAACAGAGGAGCTACACTTTGAACAGAGGACATACAGACCTACATTTAATCAACTTTAGCAGCAACCATGTCCAACTACCATCTGCTCTCTCTCCGTTTGATTTAGAGCAGCAATTTTAGGGTCTCCTTTTTCAGAACTCCCGCCGAATCTGCTCTTTTCTTCCCTCTTATTATCTCTGTCTAAGTCAGCCTTCCTTTAGATATTGCTTAAGGACAATCTGGTATTTTCCACAATCCATTTAACCATTAAAAGGTCTCATGGGACCTGACAGCAATTATTTAAAATATTGGGACCATTTGCTATTTTTTTGCTTTCTTGGGACCCTTGGCTCATTTTCCCTTTGTTTTTCATATTCTCAATCAATGCTTCTGTCACTTCTTCCTTTTGCTAGCTTCTAGGCATGGGCATGAGGGGTTGAATTGGGCAAGTGAGATAGTTATGATAGTATCACGTGGATGAAATTGGTAAAGGTAATTTGAAAAAATTTTTAAACGGGCTAAAAGGATGGGTACAGATACTCCGTGAGTGAACCTATGTCCTACCCCATGAATAGGATATCTTGTCCATTTTGAACCCGTCCATTACGAATTTGGTTTGGATGGATTGAAATCTCATGAGCTACAGACGGGTAAATAGGTATAGGTTTATTTACTCTCCCCTTCTTAATGTGTAAAAGATTCTAAAAACGAATTATAGATAGCACTAGAGTACTAAATACTTAAGAATATATATTATTGCACAAATGACTGAATATGCCTTTTGGCATGATGACTAATTATCTAGTCATGAACAATTAATTATCTATGCATAACAACAACAATTACAATCAACAGTGATACTTCATTGCTTTATATGTATATATGTGTGTGTGGGGGCACGCGCGCATATACATAACACTAATTAATACTCTCAGTGACTCAATTCTATATATTAATCATGAACAAAAAGTCCAAAACAAAGAAACAAAGTAAAAGCTTGATGCCAATTCATGCCATATATATAGATAGATTTAATATCTCAAAAAATCGAGAGAAGATGTATCAATTGGGGGAAAACTCACTGTTTAATTTCTTCATTACTAACATTATTAGATAACGTCAATTTCCTCTGAAGCCAAAGCAGGGAAACTGTGGTTGGTAACCAAGGTGCTCTCGCCATCATGATCACTCCTAAAAAGGTTCTTGTAGTAATCATTGGCTAAAGTCTTCAATTCCCGTTCATCCAAAACCCAATGACCTTCATCGTTCTTGAGGCTATCAATATTATTGTTTCTTTTTTCCTTGTGGTAACAGTAGAGGTATGAAAGAATCTGCTATTTTTTGTCAACGCATTTGAGTCAATTACACCTTGACTCTTGAAACCAAATCAATTCTTAGTGAGCTATAGCCTTGTTATACTCATTCCATAATTCTTTTTCAGTTCGCATCAAATATTGGTTTTCCCTTCAAGATCTTGCTCTCTTCACCCCTTCAATTCTTCTTTGGATGGTTTTCTTCTTAGTGATGACATTACCCTCTTTTTGCTTATCCCATTCAGGGTTGATTTGACAACCACTTTTGAAATTTAGGTTTGATTTCAAAAACTAGATTTTACCTCAAAACCGAGATTTTATCCAAGCAAATTTTTTTCTCAAAAGCTATTTTTGGTTACAAAACCTCAGTTTGAAACCTAGATTTTTTCTTTCCTACTTTTTCTTTCTTTCTTACTTTCCTTTTTCCTAGCCACTTTTTTACCTCGGAATCCGTAAAAGCTAATAACTTCCCAATCATAAATCACTTTTCAAAACATAGGTTTTATCTCAGAATCTGTAAAAGCTATTTTCCAAAATCTAGATTTTACCTCAAAATTTGTAAAAGCTATTTTTAACCTTAGAAGCTCTCAGACCTTAGCATTCAAGGATTCAACGTTAGCTCTCCAACTGGTATGGTGGATGCAGTTTCCTAATTGACGCATCGAAAAAACATTAGGAGCAGATCATCCTTTCTTATCATCACAGGAAGGTAAGCGCTAAAATCTCCAATCACAAACCAAGGTGATAACACCATGGTTGATACTGATATATAAGATCATTCCAAAGGTTTCTTCTCAACACACAAGAAGGCTCCGCATAAATGCAAGTTAACAAGAAATTCTGGGAGTTTATGACATCTTCAACTTGGACATGAATGAATTGAGTGGAGGATGAGACATAACTAATTGTAATCGAATCCATCTGTTGAAACCCAATTTCCTCACGGCAAGATCAGCTTTCAAGCCATTCACTCGGGTGTCCAACACCACAATAAAGGATATTTCTTTCCCGGAAAAATTTGAGGTCGCTCAGCGGCAAGTTTCAAGAGATAAAATTCATGATAACAATATAGAAAAAGAATAGGAGTGGAAAAAACACCATACACTTACTGTTGTGAATGATGTTACGGGGACCCCTTCTCTATATCTTCTTCCACTTCATCATCTCTAACTTCAGCCTGGCGGGGTCTCATACCAATGGTCATTAACTTCATTAAAATTCTGTATGAGGGGGTGTAAGAGAACTTGTATCTGCTGGGTCACGAGGTGATTCTGTAAGGCTTCTTCAATAAATTGTTCTTCCCGAGAAGTCGAAACTCTATTGGAAGTATTTGGTTGGCTGCCATTATGTCCGTCTGCTTGAAACTGAGTGGAGCTGCTTGCCTCTCCTCTATCCTGATTGTCAAGCTTATTAAAATCCAAAGGACCCTGTGAGAAAGTAGGCCCAAACACCAAATGGTGTGACCGAGCTGCTAGCTTCTTTTTAAATAGAGGAGACATATTCATATCAAAAAAAAAATAGAGGTGATATTACTTTGGGCCTAGTGATGCTAGTCCTCTTCTTATTCCCCACTTTTTTTTATCTCTTCCATATTTGGGCTTCGCATTTGTTGAAGCCCAAATCCACTTCTTTGTCACGATTCTTGGTTTTAGATTTCCTAGCTTTTGTTCCATTTACTCCCTTCTGCATCATCTCCACTTTTATCATTTTCCATATGCTCCATCCTTACTCCATTCGATGCAACTCCACTGAAACCTTCTTGACTAGCTGCAAAATTCTGTTCATCTTGTCCATTTCTTGTATGACTCGGAACGACGGAATGAGAGCTTTGACTGGGCCGAAAGTGAAATAATTGAATAAGCAGGGTCTCATTCAAAATTCTTAAAACAAGTATACGTCAAAGTCAATGCAGTGAACAGACCGCAGTTGTGGACCGAAGACAAGAAACTTTGAGTCAATACTTGGTCTCTCCGCGTTGATACTCCAGGAACAAGAGTGGTTGTTTTAGATTAAAGGAAGCAGTAAGACCGATTAATATTTGCGGAGCAAAGGGGCAATATGGACCAGAGGTTGGTGAAAGCCGCAAGAGAAGGAGATGTTAACACACTACTCAACCTCATGGAGGAGGATCCTGAAATATTGGAGAGAGCATCTTCAGCACCTTTTGCAGATTCACCTCTTCATGTTGCAGCGCTATATGGAAGATCAGATTTTGTGCAGCAGGTTGTGAGTTTGATGCCTTCTTTGGCCAGTGTGACAAACCGGAGAGGTATGATTCCACTTCACTTGGCATCTTTGAAAGGTCATGTTGAGACTTTGAAGGAGCTGTTGAAGGCGAAGCTTGATAATGAAGATGATGATGGTATACAGAATCATCAAGGCCTTGTGAAGGATGAGGAAGGCTGGACTCCATTGCACTGGGCCTCACTAAAAGGCAAAATCAGATTGATGGAAGGGTTAATCAGGGAATGTCCTCATAGCTTGGAACAAGTCACAGCAAAAGGAGAAACAGTTCTTCATGTGGCAGTGAAGGCTAATCAATTCAAAGCTGTGAAACTGCTAGCGAACAGCATCGGGCATCGAAATTTGCAGATACTGTTCAAAATCCAGGACCAAGAAGGCAGGACTTCCTATCGGCTTGCGGAAGCAAAGAAACAGTTTCAGGTACATATATTAAGGATAATGTAAATGTATTTCAATATAATATGTACATCCTATCAAATATATTTATAATTTCCCTTTGAATCAATTTGTTTAACTTATGATATATAACCTAATAACACATGTAAATAAATACTTTTAAATATTGCATTTAACTTCTTTAATAATCTTCAAAAAAAGATCAAGCATATTCTTATATTAAAGAAAAGAGGTAGTTCGTATTAAAGTTTTTATATTATATAATTGTGGTAGGTACTGAAAATGCTAAAGGAAGATGATGAGAAGGAGGGTGATGAAATAAGAGAGGAACACCGTATAAAGTTGGAAGGGACTACTACTATCAATGACCTTGAAGATGCAAATAAAACATCTTTGGTAAAACACTAAAAATTTACCACTTCTTATTCTTCTTTTCTTATACATTTCATGAGGTCAAGCCAAAGAGAACCACCACAATACTAGTTAATACTGATATTAAGGAAAATTTAAAATAATTATTTACTGCCTATATATTAAAAAAATTCCTTCTTTATCCCTATTTCAGTACGTCCTTAAAAATAGTTTCATATTTTTCTATATTAGCATTGTGATAAATAATCAATGTGGCGTCTTATAAAAAGTACAACAAAACTTCTTCATGTGCTTTATAAATAAAACATTGGAGCATTATCAACATATATAGTTGTTGGGTAGTGTAGGAAAAATAATAAATATGGCAGACAATGGAGGTTCGAATTTTATATTTGGAATCAAAATAGATCTCTTATCTTAACTGGCTCCTACAAGTACAAATTGAACTTGGAGTATATAACTTCTTTCATACACACAAATACACAACGTAATGAAGAATCCCTATTCTTTTATAGTGCTTACATGAAAAAAAAATTGGAAAGTGAAATAGACATTATGGTGGCAGGTAAGACGAGACGAAGGGAACGGAGAGGAAAAGGATGTGGTAAAGGAAGAAATTAGCATGAACGTTGATAAAGAGAAGCATCAAGTAGCATTATTTGCAGAGTTTCAGAACACACGATTACTATGGGCAACGTTAATTATAACGTTAACGTACCAAGGTTTGGCAAATCCTCCATCAACACTGTTCCAACCAGGCACGGAAATAGATTGGAGATGCCTGTCTTGGTACTCCCCATTAAGTTATGTTATGAACTTCCACCACCTTGTGAAGATTCGCAAGAGCTGTCCAGCTTATTTAGCTTTATTGTTCTTGGTTTATAACACCATAGTCTTCACCCTATCAATTTGCCTTTTGCTTTCGAGTGTAAACTTGTTTTTGCGATTCCTGGCTATATTCCTTGTTATCAATTACTGTGTGTTATTGGAGGCTACCACCGTCTATGCTGTATATGCTACGATTCCAATCACCTTTCTTTGTTATGCCTTCTTCTTCTACTTAATGTACAAAGAACGTGGGGCAGCAAAAATAAAGCTATGGATGGGCAAGTTGAGAGGTGAGAAGTGAATTAGTTTGTAGATGTATTTATAATTCGAAGGTAAGCATAGCTGTGTCGAGAAAATAACTGTCAACGGAAATGTACTTTTCATTTTCCTCAATTTTTATTTTGTTGTCTTTTTTATGCCACATGTGTATTTCTTGAAAGTTATTTTGTTATCAGTTTCTTGTTATTTATCTCACTTAAAGCAATAGTACGTGGAATTTATGGATATGATGAGAAAGTAATAGTACTTGGAATTTATGGATATGGTGAGAAATAATGCTTATCAGCTCATAAGCACTAAACATCTATTAGATCACCGTTGGTAATTCATCTTCCCCTGCTTCCTCCTTCATGACCCAAGCTTGGTTCATACGGCTAAACTCTTGTCATAGAGGTGAAACACTATGAGAAACAAGCTGAATTCATTGTCGGTGGTGTCTTCAAACAGGGGAGCCACAACGATATCTCTCATGGCTTTGGTGCCTCTTCAATACTGAGTACCCGTTTGTGTTGTAGAGCATTGGATGCTTCATATTATCATTGGGTTACCAAATGGGTATTTTGGATTTTGAAGCGGGATTGCTGGGGTTATCGTCAATTTTGGGGAGGGGGTTTCTGGGATAGGAATTGAGGAGGATAAGAGTGAGGAGTGATGAAGATAAGAGTGCATAGATTGAAATGGTGGATTAAGCTTTAAAAAGAAAAAAACTGGAATTTCACCTGCTGATGGAGGAAAGGTTAAACTACCGGGTGGATAAGAAGACGAAGACGAAGACGAAGGGGGTGAAGAAGAATCCAGTTGTCGAAAACTCGTTATTTTTCTGACCATATGCTTAGAAATAAATAATTTTTATTTTTAAAAAAGTCAACTTGCCTTGTTTTAACTTTTAAATACCGACTGTGTATATAATTTTGCGGTTAAAATATACTTTAAGTCCTTTTGTTTGCATCAGATTTCATTTTAATCCTTTTAAATTTAAAAATTACACTTTCAGTCTTTCAAACTTAACACCGTTAGTTTTTTGTAACGGAAATTGCTGAATTATCAAATTTAATCGATAAACTATCAATAAAACGTTAATAAAACATACCCACATTTTAATTTTAATTTAATAATATAATAAATTTGATATTTTAAATTGTGTAAAATAAAAAATATTTAAAATAACAGTATGAAGTTTGATGAGTTAGCAATTTCCGTTAAGAGAAACTAACGGCGTTAAGTTTGAGGGACTGAAAGTGTATTTTTTAAACTTAAAGGACTAAAATAAAATTTGACACAAATATAAAGGACTAAAAGTATACTTTAATCTAATTTTCTTGAACAGTTTTTGAGAGTTTGCCTATTGTAGAAGCACAAAGAGAATGTTCTCCATCGATGGGTTCGGTGTGCATGGAGGCATGCACAAATTAAGAAGATTACTGAAAGGGAAAATGAGTGATAAGTTCCAAATGCTCCATTTAATTAAAGTTGGCTCAAAAAATTGCAAATATCAATATCAGATAGATGTAAATACGAGAGATTCAATTGCAAGTAATTATAAATGACATAAGAAACTTAAATATCTGATTTGTGACTGAGATTCCCTTATTTTGCAAATGTTTGAATTTGCAACTCATCTTTTAACTAAATCTTCCAAGATCTAATTGTTATTGAATTGATCCTTTGGAAGTTAATTCTTATCCCTTGTTAAGTATACCAGTTTGAGAATCTAATGCCAGTTATTTTGAGGTTGGCGTTCTAATATGATTTTTAAACGATTAACTTAAACCCTGTTCTGGATGGTTTTGAGTTTTAAGTTTCAAAATTTTTAAAAATTAAAACCAGTTTCTGTTTTTAGTTTTTGGTTTTAGGTTTTTTTGGTTTTCAATTTGAAAAAGGTGTTGTGAATTATAAATAAGTAAGGTATGTCAAGTCAAATATTCTATCATCAAATAATAAAAAATAATAAAAAAATTAAATAATAGAAAATAAAATGATTATAAAAAATAAAAATATAAAAACTAACATTAAACTATGAGTTTGCCTACTCAAACCATAATAAAAATTAGAAAAAGAAAACAACGTCGCGCACGGGGACACATCAACGAACTGAACACACGTTACATACTGGGATAGGAGCAATGTTGACGTAACAGTCAATGGGTGTGTTTGGGAATCTGTTGAAAGAAAAGAGTTTACGGATTCTGAGAAGAATTTACGGAATCCAAGAAGAATTTACAGATTTCGATATGATTTTTACGGATTTCGAGATGGTTTTATCTTGACTTGCGTGCACCGTTGGGAAGATGTTCCTCCCAAACATGCACAATGTGTGTGTTTGGGAAACTGTTGGGATCAAGGAGTTTACGGATTCCAAAAAGAATTTACGGAATTTGAAAAGAATTTACGGATTTTCAGATGGTTTTTACGGATGTTGAGATGGTTTTGTCTTAGCTTACGAGGTAGGGTAAGCAGTAGAGGCGTAACAAGTAAGTATGTTTGTTGATTATTAGAAAACCAAAATCTCAAAACCTTTTTTTTGTGTTTTTCAAATATGGATAAAATCTGTTTTGAAATAATGTTAAAAACCAACTCAACCCCATTTTAGTCGAACACGTTTTGTTTTCAAACACTACCAAAAAAATCAGTTTTAGCGACGGAAAAATCAGCTTTAGCACGGAAAAAGCAGATTTAGCAATGGAAAAAATCCGTCACTAAAACGAGGGTCGCTAAATTTAACGATGGAATTGTCAAATTTAACGACGGATTTAGCGAAGGAAATTTCCGTCCCTAAATTTCGCTAATTCCGCCGCTAATTAGAATATTATGCCTTACTTTTCCATCGTTAAATTTCCCTCCCTCACTAATTCCATCGTTAAATTTTATTTTTCTCTCACTAATTTCGTCGCTAAATTTCCTTTCTCTCTCACTAATTCTGTTGATAATTAAAAATTATGTCTTACTTTTCCGTCGCTAAATTTCCTTTTTCCCTCAATAATTAGAATATTATATCTTACTTTTCCGTCGCTAAATGCGTTATATTCAATCGCTAAATGAGCAATTATGTGTATTTAACATCACTATATTTAACAATTTTATCGCTAAATCCGTCGCTAATTTTAAATATGAATCAAATACGTATTTATAAAAATATTTTATAAACAAAACCTGTTTAATCAAAATTGACCCAAAAAACAAATTTTAAATAGTAATACCAAGTACATTGTATCTTTAACCATAAATACACTTCAATGTTTGATAAAAGTCTCAAAGTTAAAAAAATACATATAAACCTTAAAAGCTCCAAACAATACAATCATTGTAGTGATTTGGATTTGGATTCGGATTCTTGGAAGACCAACTTTATTGATTTGATCTTTGAAGAATCGTAGCTTTCTTGACATTTATGCACCTCACTTGACCTACAAATAACAAAATACAGCTAAAATTAGTGATAAAATAATCATTTCAATGGATGCCTAAAAGGGGGGATTAATGGATGCCTAAACTCAGGTTCGATTACCTGCATGAAAGGGAGGGATTAATGGATTAATAAGAAGCCTAGTCACAAGTAAAAAGATCCCTAACCCTTTTGCAACGCTGTCACTATGAAACAGAGTCATTCATACTTATTTACATGTTAAGTGGATGGTTTAGTTAAGAACATGATAAGTTGGTTCATCGGGCCCTCATAATTGTAGGAAAGGGAATGATATATGGCATGAACACTATAATACAAAGGAATAAACTGCTTGAGATCGAGGAAAATGCCCTAGCTCAAAAAGCCACAGATGGAATGACTGACCTCTCCATGTTTGCAGACCATCCAAACTTGCCAGATACAAGCACACATGGAGACGAACTCAAGCGCTTAGAGACCTGAACTTTTGCACACATCCAAAATTGATTTTTCTCACCCACCCTTTGTCAATAAAAAATTTCTAAATAACAGTCAGGTAGAGACTAGGAGTGTTACAGGAGAGGTAAAATTCTGTAGTTCATAAACTAGATATCAAAAGCAAATTCATAAGTTTTGTTTCTCATGTAATCCTTTGACCAGATTTAGAAGTGCTTGGTCTTTCATCAAAAGAACAAAAATAATAAAAATAATAACAAACACAAAAATAAGAGAGACAACAAAAACAGAATTTCTTTGTTCCCCTTTTCTAACCTTACTCAAACTTTTTTTCCTATATTTCTTTTTACGTGTTGAGACTATATTTTCACATTTATTTCTATATTTCTTTAGTATAATGAAATATATAAATTCTAATGCTCATTTTAACTAGCTGTGCAAATAAGAAATTCAGCTTTGCTTAATGCCAACCATATATGCTTCAGCAATTCAAAATCTAAAAATAAGATTAAACTTATTAAGGTTGATGTTAAAGTTTGCATATTCTGTTCAGAATTCTCAACTTCTCCACATCGCCATCTCATAAAATATGTAAAACTTCACTACTTCATGCCCAGGATTAAAAGCTTTTCCAACTGACTTCTCATTAACATCTCTTAGAGACACATTTGGACCTATTGAAAAGTTACCAATGGCTTGTATAATGCCTGCTGAACATCTCTCAGTTGCATGAATTATTTTTGGGTTGCTCTTTGCATTGTCTGTGTACCATTGAAGCAATTCGTCAAGTGAATTACTGACCTGCAAATTCAAGAAATAGACAATAATTATTCACCTTACAACTACAATAAATGAGCAAGATTATGGTGACCTAAGTCATTCTTATACTGTTACAGACCATGGCCCCATACAGTGGCATCATTTCCAGAGTCACCACAGACAAGAGTGTTGACTGGTCCTTTTCCATCAGTTATGAATTTTTCAAGAAAGTAGGCAAGGGCCTATCCTTTGCCAGCCCCTCGAGGCAATATGTCCAGAGCATTACCATTGCCATCAATTATTTTCACATCTAACTGAGAAAGAGCACATGAATATCATAAAATCCATCCGGACAGCGTATTGACAGCCTAGTTTTATTTATAGGGAAACAGACAAAAGAATACAAAAGAATTTTATTCTATAGTTCCATCTCACCAAGATATTTCTGCAGATCAAAAGAATATTATTCTATTTAGTATAAATTCACATAGATGGTACACCTTTTTGGTGTTTTCTTTTTTGTTTTTTGAAAAAGCAAAGTTATGAAACAAGTAAAATTAAATGCTGCAATAAAAATGAACAAAGATTTACAATTAAATGCCAACAAATAAAAATGAACAAAGGAGGAACAAAGATTCACTCATCCTAAAATTATCCCTGCCGTTGCTAGGACTATTACAAGAGGGATGAAGACATCTTTTCCACAGAACAGTTTCCCAAATCTTTAACTAAACATTAAAACAGAACTGTAAAACCTTTCCATAAGACCACATTTTCACCCTCCTCAGTTCTCTATGGTCCCTAACAACCACCAAGCACAACCTAAAAGTCGCAATGATCCTTGATACAGTACTGCGACACTCTACTGTCAATAAACATCTCAAAACAAACAAAATGCTGGGCAGATGTGTAAATATTCAAGATGAGAAAAATGAAATAAATGTGAACAGGGATGCATCCCAAACACTTAAACAACAGCAACTAATAAGCAGGATAAAGCATCAAACAAAACCTTTGCTTAGCCAGGTAGATACACGAACAAACACCTCCAGCAACAACATGGGCAGATAGCAAATATAAACAATTGTCATCCTAGATGTGTAAATGTATAGGTTTAGTAGTATGAATCATCATACCTAAGTATGAATGGTTGTTTTAGCTTTGGAGGAACAATATCTCCAAAGAAGTCAGCTTCTTCAGCCATCTTCAATAAAACTCTCCGTACAATCTCCCCCAAAGATTACTAAAAGAGAATTCTTCCCTTTTCTGATTAAAAATATTTTCCTATTAAGGCAATCATGTTTGAGGCATGGTCAAATGCTAAAAAATATAAACATTACACAATGATATATATGTTTACCTTAACAAAGTTAGCATAGTAGTAGCTAAACTCCAGAAATTCATTACAAAAAATGACAGGGGCTTATTGGTGTCTCTAGCAGATAGAGAATACTTATGCATGTCTTGAAGTCATCCTGGGGTTTTATTTCCAGAGGGAGGGGCTAAATTGCATGCATCAACAATCTTCTAACTAAAGTCCCACAGTATTAACAAAAAACTGAAATTGGAAAAATATCTTTCACTGCAGCTGAATATGACTATTGCCCCTTCACATAAATATGAGCATCCAAGTGCTATTGAATAATGCAAGATTGGAATATAGGAGAACTCACACAGTGGCTTATGAAGCAGCTTTGATCAAAACAAATCCATTAAGAATACCTCTCTTGTCGCAGAGAAGCTTCGCAAAACAAAGAATCATATTTACCTGTTCGTATTCCAGATCAAACTTCAGATATTCATCATCACAGCTCTCAACCATTCTGGCCAAACTCTTCAAATTCTTCACAGGCTTATCATTGAAAGCAAGGACCTAAATACATCGATGCAACAGATTTTCAAGGACAACCAAGTTATACCACAAATTAACTCGCTAGATAATGGTTTATGACATGTTCTTTGCTTACCTGAGTGTTGACAATATCTTCGTACCCAATGTTAATGTCAGCCATGAGAACCTAGCACCATTTCAATTTCAAGCATGAGCAGATTAAACTCCAATTACTAAATGCAACAGACACAGATGTATCTCTTGTAGAAAGAGCGCAGAATACCTAAGAAACAACCACCAGCTATTCATCAATAGATTGCGCCATTGCATGTAGATGCTTGTCCAGAAGCTTGACTGGAGCATCAAATTCATAATCCTTTCCATACTAAAAGGGACAAAAGCCAAATATTATAGTAACAAAATGAATTCAAACATAAATTACTTTAAGCCATGAACAACTTGTGACAAGAAACAAAAATATCATCGGAATCAATTTTCAAATAGAATATAGCCAAAAAAACTGTGCGTGCTTGCATTGCTGCATGCATACATAGATCACATGGAAAAAACAATCACAACTTTCACTAGATCTAAATTTGCACATGGCCACACCCACACGCACGGACAAAAGAGGGTGTAAAAGGCTAGTAGATAGCTACATACCTCAGAACGTAAGTAGGGCGCAGAAACAGAAGTAAAAACAAATCCAGCAATGATGTAGTACGAAGGAGGCCTGCCTTTGATGTGTGCAGGGATAAACCATTTATGTGTTGATAGTTTTACATTAAATTCAAGCATCTTTGAATCACGGAGAACCTTTACAAGAGCTGTGTTCCCAGTGTATTTTTGAGAAACAAGGTAACTGAAACCAATGCGCTCCCCATGCCTGAAAGGAATACGAACACCCTTGGATTCTCGCACTGCAGCAGATTCGCGAAGAGGGTGTACAATTACAGCCCCAAGATGCCGGTGGATCCCACGATGGACGAGAAATATGCGGCGGATTTGAGGTCGATGTGCCCCAAGAACGTGGACCCGCGCATAGCCATCAACATGGACCCCGCCACCCCTCAAGCCTTTGACCACCAGTACTACAAGAACCTCCAGCAGGGGAAGGGCCTCTTCACCTCCGACCAGGTCCTCTTTACCGACCCGAGATCCAAACCCAAACGAAGACCAGACGGAGTAGCCGGAGCAACACAGTGGGTGTGGGACTGGGGGTTAGGGTTAGGGATTTGGTAAAGGGAAAGCGTTTGCTCTGTGCGTTTTACCGAGCGGAATTTGTGCCTTTATGCGTTTCACAAGCAATGAATGATATTCCAAAATTTGTACGCCAAAATTAAGACCAAAATTTGATATTCCAGGCCAAAATTTGTGCGCCAAAATTATTGTGTTCCGCGCCAACATTTTTTTAAATATAAATTAATTAAAATGCTTCAATTTAATGTGAAATGTGGAGCACATCCTAACATCAATTTACTTTTGTTTTTCTCCAATTAAAACTCTGAAAAAGAATAAAAAAATTTATAATTATATGATATATTTTTTCTTTGGTTTTACACACCCTAACAATATTTCTATTTAGAGAGGAATTTAATATTTCTAGCTAAATGCCTCACTAATTGGGTTATTTAGAAATGAATTTCAAAGTCGCCGCTAATTTGAAAAATTAGAGAGGAATTTAATTTTCCTCGCTAAATTCCTCGCTAATTGGGAATTTTAGAGAGGAATATCCAAGTCGTCGCTAATCTTCGTCGCTAATTTAGACATTAGAGAGGAATTTAATATTCCTCACTAAATTCCTCGCTAATTGAGCTATTTAGAGAGGAATTTTAAAGTCGTCGCTAATTTTCCTCGCTAATTTGTGATTTTCTAGTAGTGCTTTATCAGACATCGCCGATTTCTTGATGGCAAACATAGATTTATGTTGCAAAGAAATCGTTTTGATGGAACACATGAAAGAAGAGGACCACATGTCATGTTAAGTGGTTCCGATATTTTGAGTCAGTTTACTGATGTTAATTTTGAGTTTGGAAAAAATGATAATTCAGAACGAGGCGGAAGGAGACCACGTAGTACTTTGTAGGTTGAAATAGTTCAACAATGACGGAAGAGGAGTATATTTTTTACCCTTCTTTATTGGAAGACTAATATGTTACGTCACAGTCTTGATATTATGCACATTGAAAAGAATGTGTGCGATAATGTTCTGTAACTTTGTTGAACGAATCTAGGAAGTCCAAAGAACATCTACGAGCGAGGAAGGATTTATAATCCATGGGAATTCGTCAAGATGCTTGGCCAAACGACAATGAAAAGTTTCAACCAGCCAAATTCACCTTAACAAAGCTGAATAAGGATATATTTCTCTCAACGTTGAAGAACATTAGGGTTCCTGATGGATATTCAAGCAACATTTCAAGGTGCATCGATTTGCAGTCTCGGAAGGTATCTGGATTAAAGAGTCATGACTCCCACGTCAT
>JANTPZ010084008.1:0-24642 GCA_025593235.1 Vachellia pachyceras
AGTGGTATTAGAGCAAAGGTTTTGGGATGATTTAGTTGTTAATGCATTAATTATGCATTGTTGTTTAGCATGTTTGTGCTTTACTATGTTATGGTATATATTGGTTGGTTGCCTCTTATGATGGTATGTTAATTAGTTATTTACCATATTCATGAATTTATGAATAAATGTGACAAGCTAAACATGAAAAGCCAAGTATACCAGTGGAAGAACAGGATAAGAAGGAACCTTCGGAGATCGGATCCAATGTGACAGAATCACTTTAGGATTTGAATGAAGTGTCCGAAAAAGAGAAGGAGCTAGCACAATAACTACCAGAATATGCAAGGGATGACAAATATGAGGGTTCAGTTTTTGATAGGATTGTTTCTTTGCAGCGCATACGAATGTTAACACCCGAGGACTCTAAGAGAGTACCACTCTATATGGATGAGGGTTTCAGTTAGCATATATCCAGATGGGCTAGAGAGGTATACGATCTGGATCAGATTGCCCCGAAACTCGAGAGCCCGGTAGAGATACCGGTACCAGAGGAAGAGGTTCTAAAGAAGAGACTAAGATGCGATGCATGGCTCGGACTGCTACAAGAAGAACCTTTTATGATTGAGCCAAAGAGGCTAATCATGGTTGAAGAAGAGAAGTCTTCTATGAAGACAAAATCTGCCAATACTTCTTCCGAATCAGATTCTAATGCTCTAGTTTCTTCTTAGAGCTTGAATGAAGTGCAAGAACAGCCCAAGGATCCAAATGTGGATCGTAGAACTAATGTAAATGCCAAGCTTTGGAAGGGAACTAGAAATGGAAGAGCTGCTTCTCTAGCATGCTACTTGATTGCAACCACTAACGGACTCCGAGAGTATATACGACTCTACAAGGATAGGGTTTTTATCTGCCGTGGATCCAGAGGGCCAGAGAGGCTTATGAATTGGATCAATTAACCCTAGACGCATCAAGAATGGCCATGGGCTTTAATGGCCGCCATTCCAAGATATTAAGATATTGAGAATGAAATTTTGCATAGAGAAATTGTTGAAAAAGTTGTGGCTAGTAACGAAAGAATCAGAGTAGCACAGTGGAAGTACAAAAAGTATTAAAGGTACTGGAAATTGTTAAAAAGCCTCGTGATTAATATGAGTAAAGTGGATGGACTGTAAGAGGCATAGTAATAGCTACAACAACTGATGTGCAGCAATAGCCACAACAGATGTCCCAACCAGGATGACCCCATTTATTTTATGACTAATAAAAATTGAAAAGGCATAGTACTAGCAGCAAAGTTTGAGGATACTTCATGATGAATTATCTGCTAGTATATAGGCTTAAATCTATATGTGATAAAGGATTCCTATGTGGGTAAATTGCAAAAGTTGAAATAACCAAGGTGGATTGGTCAAGGAATCCTAAGAGCTACCAAAGGGAAAGTCAAGTAGCTTATCATAATTATGTAAATGATGAGGAAGATGTTATATGTTACACCTAGCAATAGTAAAGACGAATCACTCGGGGCTTGGAGATGCCTTAAATGTTGAGATTGTGATTAATAATATTATAATATATTTTCAGGCATTAGAAAAGGTGTAACAATCAGGCCAAATTGAAAAGTGAAATGAAGTTTGCATTATTGCTAAATGCTACTAAGTGATTAAGAGGTTATGAGAAGTTCCAGATGGGAACAAGATACGTTGCTAGATGATGAGAAGAGGATGTACCCAACGAAAAGTATTTTTTTAAGTTGGGGCCGTCATTGTACGATACCAGAATAAAATCACCATAACTGGCGCGCTATTTCTTGATAGACAGGAGTAGTATGGGACAGTTACACAAGTGGTGAACCATGGGGTGTTTCTCTTCTCATACTACATGGAACAGTTGCCCATGAGGTGCTTCTCTTCCTAATTGTATGGGACAGTTACACCAATGGAAACCATGGGGTGTTTCTCTTCCTGTACATTTCTACATGATAAAAGCATGGCATACGGAGTACCCCAAAATTAGAAGGGAAAGAAAGATGAGAGTCTAAAATCGGGTATATACTACCGTAAAAGGATTGAAATGATAATGAAAAAAATGATTATTGGTTTCCCCTGAATTGATGATCTGTTAGATCAATTGAGTTGAGCCAAGATGTTATCTTAGATTGATTTTAAGTCAAGCTACCATCAACTCCGTGTTTGAACAGGTGATATTGTTAAAACGGCTTTTTGGGTTAGATATGGATATTGTTAATTTATAGTAATGCCGTGGGATTGAATTGATGGATGCCCCTTTGGATTGTGGATTTTAATTGTAAGTTGTATGAATTATGTTTCTGTCAATATCTGAATTGGTTTGTCATAGTCTTTATTGGTGATGTTGGTGTACTCCAAATCTTTAAAGTAGCATGCCGGGCATTTGTGAAAATATTTTATAAATTTTCTCGGATTTCTTTGCCTGTTCGCTAGACTTATTTAAAATGATTAAATTGTTATGTGAAACGGAAAAATATGAGGCTGATTTTGAGGATTTATGGGGAGGCAAGCCTACCTAGACCCGAATGCTATTGTTATAGCAGGGAAAGGTCGCTGTGTCTCACATCAATTAAAACCCAACTTCTGGACATTGATGAGGAGGCAGGCCTACCTATACCCTGATATGGGAAAGGTCGCTGATATGGGAAAGGTCGTTGTGTCTTGCATCAATTGAAAATTGATGAGGGGACAAGCCTACCTATACCCTGTAATGGGGGAGGGTCACCGTGTCTCGCATCAACTAAAGCCTTATGATAAAAATTTTCTCGCATCTGGTTTGGGGTTAGCAGTAATTGTTTTACTCTAAAGATATGAGAGGCACTACTTGTATGGAGCAATCATTGACCTGTGAGGCGATGGGGGAAATTGCTCAAGGACTATGACTATTGAATTATATATGTTGTGACTGTTGCACCAGTGGTGTACTAAGCCGGAAAATGGGGCATATAAATATTGCGATGCTTATGAGGGAGCAGAGACTGCTCGATGATATTTGGAATAGGAGTTGGAAAAAAAATGTGTTTGAGACCTGACGGGTTTGGCACCACTCGAATTATTAATTGTATGAAAAGGGGAATTAGAAAGGCTTAAATAGATGATCGATTTACCCAGTCCGTTGAGACTTAGTTGAGCCTTTGGGAAACAGTGAAATTTTAAAAGATTCCTAAGGGAATAATAGAGCCCAAAAGCAAATATTATATCCCTCCAAAGCCTACTCTAAGACAACAATTGTTTGATGAGGCTTGTAAGAGTAGGTACACTATCCATCTAGGAATTACAAGGAGGTATCCAGAAATAAGATAACTATTGGTGGCTGGGGATGAAAGGAGACATCATTGATTATGTAGCAAAATGTCTCACCTGTCAGTGAAGACAGAGTAAGCGAAGCCACCAGGAATGTTGCAACCTCCGATAATACCAGAATGGAAGCGGGATAATGATATAATGAATGTTAGTGTGAAACTGCCAGAACTGATGCACCCTGATGTGATTCAGGTGATCACGAACCGAATGATAGAATCGATATATTTTGGCTATGTAAACAAAGTTAGTTAATAAAGATTAATTCAGCCACTCGACGATGTATTGTGAGCATAAATGCTAGAGTTAAAAAGGGAATTGGAATGTATGCCTGCGATTAGCTGAACATACTTATAGTAACATCTACCATTCTAGTATCCAAATGGTGTTATGGAAGGCCTAGTATGGCGAGAGATGTAGGTCTCCATTATGATGGATAGAGCTTAAAGTAAAAAGCTATTATGTTGGTATAAGGTATGCAAATTTCGAGGACGAAATTTATTTTAAGGGGGAGAAATGTATCTTAAGGGGGGAGACTTGAGCTATACACCTTTGGCCGGGTGTATCTTAAGAAACTGGTGAGCTTGAGACAATCCAGTTACATGGATAAGTTTCTATTGGACTATGTGTTAGCCTATGGCTCTAGTCAGCGGAATAAGGATGGAAGGTGATAAAAGGGTGGTTGCATATTGCATTATTATGCATTATTTGTGATGATGATTGTAAGTTGCATAATTATGAAAAAAATATGAAATTGTTTATTTGATTTTTTTATATATACATATATATATAAATGTATATGTGTAAATCAATTCTTCCTTTTTAATTTATGTCGTCTGCTTGTGTGTGGTAGAAACTTTCAGTAATTATTGGGGTGTGGAATCTCACTCCCTTATATTAATATTTTTCAGGTGATTGTTCTAGTAGGCAGTAAGAGAATGCACCTATATAATGAGCCTTGTTGGCTCTCTTATGCTGTTGGCAGATGCTATAATTTTAAATGGTCATGACTTTAAGACTTCTGCAATTTATTTCTATTTACTCTGATATTTTGGGAGGATTTGGATTGTTATTAGTTACATGTATTTTGGCTAGATTGATGATATGTTTTAAAGAATTGATATTGGAAATCCTTTTCATTTACACATGGCAAAAATTTCATTAAGCATTTTGGTTAAAAATTTGGGGTGTTACAAAAGGTCTTAGCAGACTCAGAGAGGTGAGCAGACAATGGAAGGGGTATAAGGTCAACAAGCTATTTTAGGTTGAAACCTTGAACAATTTGGAATGGGCTATGTTTGGTGGATCTTTTGGCTAAGTCATTATAGGTGAACTCCACTACGAGCAAGACTAAATCCTAGTTACTAGGCTTATCTGTGACTAAGCTTCGAAGCTATCACCGAAACTTCTGTTGGTCGCCTTAGTTTGACCATTCATCTGTGGGTGGAAATTGGATGAAAACTTCAAGTTTCCCAAAGGCCTCCATAGGTTTTTGCAGAAGTAGCTGACAAATTTAACATCCCTGGGCATGTTTGGAAACGATTTTGAGGGCCCATAAGTGCAGCGCATAGTACCAAACACCCAATATCTTTACATATTTTCATACTGTTTGGTATAGTGTTTTGCGTTAAGTCACTTATCTCCATAAGTTACTTCTCCTCATAAGCTGCAGTTAGTTCCTTCTCACCTACTCCAGTGGCAGCTTTGCATGTGTGTACGTTAAGCAATTAATTTTAATTTACAATTATAACTTTTAACTTTTAATTTCAATAGGGTTCATAATTTTAATTTAGTTATAATTTACATTTTTCTTTTTATTTTCAATTTTAATAAGGTTCATATTTTTAATTTTAGTTTTTTGAAAAAAGTCACTTATCCCACTGCATTCCCAAACACGTTTACTTTTACAAATAAGTCACTTCTTCCACCGCTTTCCCAAACATAAATCACTTTTACAATCTGACTTATTTCCAATCTCACTTCTCCATAAGTTAGATTGCAAATAAGTTACTTACCCTACCGCGTTCCCAAACGAGCCCCCTATATGAGATTATGGTACTAGGACGTCCTTGAAAACATGCAATTTCTCTAAAAAAACAATTTGGCAAGGTGAGAGGCATCAATAGTCCTACTATAGGGGACAAAGTGAGTCATCTTTGACAACCAGTTAATGACAACAAGAATATGGTCGTGTCCTCACACTATCTGCATTAACCCTAAAACCCATGCTAATGTCTTTCCATGGTGCCTTAGGGATTGGCAAGTGCATGTACATCCTGGTGTTTCTCTTATTGGCCTTAGACATGTGGCAAGTGTGGCATCGGGTAAGGATCTGCATCACATCACATTTAAGGGAGGGCCAATAAAACCTATCCTCAACCAAGGCCATGGTCTTTTGAATGTTGAAGTGGCCAGCTAAACATCATACATGTAGTTACCATACACAACTTGGATCCACGAAACAGGTAGGCACCAACAATCAAGAAGTTGACATGATCGTGGCAAGTCCCCTCTATGATCTCTTGATAAATGAGACGGAAATCAAGGCATGCATCGTATTCATCCTTTAACCTATCAAACCCAATAATTTTGACCGTCAACATGTTAAAGATGTGGATATGTTGGCTGTAATATCCATATTCTCAATATTAGAAATAAAAGGCTAAATGAGTAATTAAAGATTATATAAAGGATAGATAAATAGTAGAAAGGCTAGAGATGCCATATATAGTTGCCATCTTGGTAAGTGGCAAAATGGTAATTTTGAGAAAATTTGCATAACTAAGGCATTTTGGTAATTTTGACCAAAATATCAGGAAATTTTCTAGACTAAAAAATGAAGAGAATATTCCCCCAAACATATTTGAGGTAGAATTGAGGTTAAAAAGCAGAAATAACCTTAAAATGAATTTTCAATAATTATTACTATTTGGATTATTAAGGGATTTTTAGTCAAATATAATTATTTAAAATATCAAGAGGTCTCAAATAATTATTTAAGAAGCGGGGAAAATATTTTAAGAATTATGTGAAATTATAAAATTTGTTTTAGGTTCAAGTCAAAAGCGGTTTACCTGAACAGAAAGGAAAGGACAATAAATCCTAGAAAAAGGGTAGACACAAGAAATTGACATAAGGGAATTTCTGAAAAGAGTTTGAAAATGACAAAAAATTAGAGAAATACTTCTGAATAAATGAGAATTTACTATTTAAAGTTGGCTACCAAGTAATGCAAGTGGAAATTGGGGAATGACTCGTGACGCGCAGGTCAACCCGTGACCAACAGCTCAGGTAGGGGAGAGCAACAGGCGGGACGGGCTGGCCCGATGGTCAGCCCGTGTCTCATCCGTTTAAGGTTAGACGGGTTCGGGCTGGGCCCGAACCCATAGTGAACCCATTTGAGCCCGTATTAAATGGGCAGCGTGAAATCCGCCGAGTTCGGCCGGGTTACAAGGGCTGCCCGTTTAATATTTGAGCCAAGAAAGATAACAAACAGAAGAACAATCCCAAGATAGAAGAACGATTCGTAGAGCAAAACCATGGCCAAATCCATCTAAAGACAAGAGAACAATGGCATAGCAAAACCACCAAACAAACAAGTGCATTTTAAATGATAAGCAAACAAAACCACCAAACAAACGCAAAGCAGATCGAAAGGGTGCGATTGAATACAATGATTAAATTTTCTAAACCTAGCGATGGCGAGTGAGGCAGAGCAGATCGAGAGGTTGGGAGTTTGAGGCGGAGAACGTCTGAGCGAGACGACCGACGACTGACGAGTGGGTCCGCGTTTGCACCGAGAGAGACGAGAGACGACTCAGAGTCTTAAACGACTGGCACTGGCGAGAGAGACGATGACAACGACCTCCTCTTCTTAGAAGATTCCAGAAAAAGGGAAGCATTGATCGACCTGGTAATCAGGTCCTTGCTTACCTAATGGTCTTCGATGGAGAGGGCGGAAGTAAGGGCGAGAATGGCGGCCGGAGAACATCGGCGTGAACGGCAATAGGAGAGAAAGAGGAGGAAGGGGTCGGCCGAGAGGGAAGGTTGAAGCTGCGACAGGCGACTAACTAGGGTTTGGGGGGAAAGAAAGTAAAACAATGTTAAAAAAAATGCTTCTGGACTCTGGAGGTTATGAAGGAAAGGAAATGAAAAACAGAAAAAGCTTTTAAAATTTGTTAAAATGGGGCTTAGGTGGGAATTGAACTTAAGCCTTTGAGGTATATGTCTAACACCTTTACCATCAGACCCAAGTGTCAACTTGGAGTTATGCATTCAGGAATTGTTATATTATAGTATGTTTATATGTACAAAAAAAACGGGGGGGGGGCACGGGCAGCCCAAGGCTTTGCTGGTGCCCCGTCCCGTTTAAGTTAGAACCCGTCCCGTTTGAGCCCGCCCGTGACAGGCCCTTTTTGGGCGGGCCCAAACGGGAAAATTTGCGGGCGGGTTTAGCGGGTTCCGAGTCATTTACTCAGCCCTAAGCTCAGGTGCCAAGCTGCAAAATTGGGGAATATATACAAAATTTTATTCTATCATTTTATTTTTTGCATTAATAACATTTAGACAACATCATACTTTTAATTATAAATCATGTGACTGCTAATGAAAATATTTTTCATGTTCCAGTGTTGAAATTTTTGTTTATAATATATTGTTATCTTAACTTTATTTATTTTAATTTAATTTTGATATTATTAGGTCTTAAATTAGAAATTTTACTATTTTAAATTGAAAAAAAATTACATTTTTGGTAAACAGGCCAAAAGCCTATGGGTAGCCCGAACCCACCAGTTTAATGGATGTGCTTCAAAAATCAAGCACTTTTATAAACGGGTCCTGTGAAGAGTCAGCCTGAATTCCCACCTCTATCTAAGGCAGATTGATTGTTTTATTCTCTTCAAAAGAGATCAAAGAAAATGCACAATCTACCATTAAATAGGATAAGATTCTAATTTCTTAAACACAAAATATACTAAGTATAATATTTTTTTTACTAAGAGCATGCATCCTTTTTCTGGAGGCAATTCTATTTGAAGCAACATTGGGTACTGACACTCCATTTGGATGAAGAGAAAAGTTGCAAGGAAAGAAAATGGGGAGAAGAGAAAACTAGAAAAAAATATTATCATTTATCTTATTTGGATGGACGAAACAAAATTGGGAGGAAGGAAAATAAACAAATACGTAAATGACTAAAATACCATGTATCATGTTTACCATTTAATTAAATATTATAATAAAAAATACATTAATATCATCAATACCTCCCCCAAGAATTTATAATCAGATATATTCACTTAATAAAGATATATTATTTTGTTATTTTCTAAATTTTGTCCCATCTGAACGGAAATTTTACTGTAGTTTCCTCTCTAACCTTATCTTCCAATTCCTCTTTCTTTCACCAACCTCTCAAATAAGATCTCTCCGATTTTCTAATAAGAAAAAGATCTCTTCGATTTTTTGGGCTCATACTGGAATTAATCTAAGATGGAATGAAGGTCGATTGGAACAATTCTGAGACAAAGTGGAGGTGGTGGTGGAAAAATTTGAGAACGAAGAAGCAGTTGAAGAAAATAGAGACAAAAAAAAAAGCAAACGAAGGGCAGTCATGGAAAACAAGTTTTCTCCTTGTTTTCGCTCCACATGTGGAGGGAAAAGCGGGAAAGATAATGGGTGGATCTCATACCCTATTTTTTCCTCAATTTTTCTTTCATCTCATTTTTCTTCCCTTATTTATTCAAATGGAGGAAACTAACTTCTGCTCCCATTTACTTCCTCAGGTTGCTACTCCTGTTTTCCTCAGGTTGCTCCCATTTACATGGGGTGAATATTAACACCTCTTATTCAAACATTTGTTTGCCGCATTGTAAAGGATTCACCCCTTCTACTAAACTCAACGCATCAATATAATAAGTATAATATAATGTTTTTTTAAGTATATATATTCTATTTTTTTGGCTAAACAATATATCCTCTTACTGAATGGAATCCATTTGATGTATTATCAAATATTAAATGTAGGCATTTCTCTCAATTGAAATTTAAACCTTAATTTATCATGTTATAAAGGACTAACCTTTAGGCCGGCTCAACTCCTATTAGTGAATATAATATAATTTGAGATAAAATTGATCAAACTAGATAAAACTAAATATGAGCTGAGCCGCTACCTTCGGCCCAAAAGATAAAAAGAAGTGGTATCCTCGTTATTACTGAAATACCCTCAAAAGGAGAAACGTCTCACACAAAAGAAAATTTAGATCACAGAAAATTGCTGAAATGTACACCATCGCTTCAATCTACACCAAATTTAACATAAAAGTCAATATTTATCAATTAATATCATTTTTAATAAATCATTCTTTCCTTCACTGCTAAATCATTGGCCTGAATGCAAGTTATGGGGATTGCTTCAGAATGTTACTATACAATAATCCTAAAAAGCTTAATAATTACAAAGTGGTAACAACCATATACACATATTTACATATAAAAAGTTGTTAATATGTCAATTTGTTTCCCCCTTCAGGATATCTTCCTTTAAAGGGCCAGAATCATGCAAGAGTTTAGTAACAAGCTTCACCTGTAAAAAAGGATAAGAAATCAAAGTAAACAAAATTGCAAATCATACGTGTTAATTAGACGAACATGGATAATAAATTAATAATGACCTTTCACTAGAAATGTTACACTTGAAAAGGGAATGAAACCATCATTAAAAAGTGTGAGAAATAATAGTCTTTGGACTTTCTGGAAGAATTTTATTGGTACCAAGAAAATAACCTATTATTTAGACACAACATTAACAGGAGATAAAGTTGTGATATGATCCAAAGCTGGAGATGCTTCGCTTTCTGATCATATTTTGCTTCTTGTAATTGTTTGTTAGTCATGTAGTGCTGGGTTGTGTTATTGGTAGTTTAGTTAAGGAAAAAACTTGGGCCAAGTTCCTTATATTCATCACATTAAGTTTTCCATCACATATGAACATGTATTTTATTTTTTTCATATGGATTTAAAGCTTTATAATAATATTTCAAAATTAAGACACATGGCCATGTGTGATTAAAGAATTTGACATAATGAATATAAGAAACTTGACCTAAGTATGGTCCATTAGTTAATCAACAAGTTTCTAGAGCCTATGAAGCATCAATACTCAAGAAACATCGTTTTATCTACGCTAACATGAATTCGACACTTGCATTAGATACAGCACAACAATGTAAATTGAATTTGAATACTATGTATACATCTTGAGGTGTTATAGTGTCCATATCATTTTGCCTTATATGTCAATGCTGGAACTTCTTAGCATCTGCCTACATGGTGCCTAGATTGACAGGTTGGAATGAATGATTTACCAATTCAGTTTAGTTGTAGTTTGCTGCTAAAACAAGGTTCTTATGAGGGACTCTTTCCATGATCGTTAGTTAAATTTGAAGGCAGAGAAGAAAAATTTCTCCAATTTCTTATTTCTTGATCACTGTCGAATGCAAAGATCTTAACATAGGCAGAAAATACTGAAGCTAACCCAAGGACCCTAGATTCTAATATCTTATAGTTTCTAAGATATGATAAAATACCAAGATCCTGGGTAATACATAACTAAAGAAATAATAAGACATAAGCTTCTATTACTCCATCATGTCCTTAATATAAAAGCTCAATAACAAATTTGCAAATATTAATTAAAGTAGTTATTTGTAACAAGTATTGGTTTCCCTACAAAGCCTTGTTTTTTTTTTTTTTCAATCATGAGCATTGTAACTATTCTTTGATATAACCCCCTATATGGACACTTTAGGGAAAATCATAAATTTTGGAGGCAAAGTAGAATAGTAGATTAAAGTCTTATACTTGGAATCAAACAAACCCCATGTTTAACTTTTGTAATTAGGACCGGAGGCAGTAATAAATAAAGCTGCTCAACAAAAGTTTATCCCAATAGAATCGTTCTATGTTCTCTTTTCTTTTTGCTGTATTCCATTCTTTGCCATTATATCAGTTAATTGTATTGAGTCAGTGTCATTTCATGTAAAACTTGCAAGGGTGAGAAAATTAAAGTTTAGGAAATTGCTTATCCTTTCAAGCACAACATATGGTTTAAAAAGAATGCATATTAAGCTAACAATTACCATACCTGAGAAGCTTCACGAATTAAGAAGTTTTCAATAGGCTTCCTAAATCCATCATCAGTAAGGTAGTGGCAACTATAAGTTGTCACTGGCATATAGCCTCGCTGGATCTTATGCTCACCCTGGGCTCCAGCCTCTACAGTTTGAAGATTGAGTTCAATTGCTGCTTCAATAGCCTGTGACACCGAACATTGCAACAACTACATTATTTACTTCCCTGAGCTATACTATATGTATCTATACGAGATTTTGGTAAGCCAGCAGAAATACGAGGATCCCAGCAGAAATACGAGGATCCATTCAAGGAGTAAAGGAGACAAGAAAGCGCCAGTAACACTTGAGAAAGAGAGTCTCGCTCATAGACTGAGCGAGAATTTACTCATCTAGTAACCTGTTGCGTAATCAACACAAACCTCCCGTCCCCTGTGATTTGTGCAATTGCTAGCATCATAATAGGGCTGTTTTAGATTCCTTTTACAGGGAACTAATATTTTTATGCATGAACAACATTGTTATAAGAGACAATTTTTTTATGCACGTACAACATTGGTAAAAGAGACAAAATCATTAACTCAATGGATGGCAGGAAAAGTGAGGAGAAATGGGGGTAAGAGAATACTATGAGGGAAAACTTCCAAAAATATTAACAAATTTTCCCCCTAGTATTCTCTCCTCTATAATTTTCTTCCCTTCCAAACATAGGGTAAGAGTGTATTTGAACAGGAGATAAAGGAAGAGAAGGCCAAGTTTGGGATTTGTTAATAAGAGAAGGATAATAAAGGATTTCTGTCTAACTCTCTGGAATCCTTTCCCTTGCATCTTCAAAGTGGGGAATTTTGGAGAAAAATTCGCCAAACAAGGAAAAGGGAAATTATCATCAGATCATCTCTTGTACTTCCTTCTCCCAATTCCCAAGCATGCCCTATGGTATGATGTCAAAGCTTTCTTTTTTTTTTCCGAGTTACGGAAACTTGAGGAGATGCTACAATGGAAACAATCTAAGAAAACAAGGAAAAGTAAAGACAAGCAAAGCAAGAGAGGAAGAGGGTGTTAATGTTACAACATGCATGAATACCAATGCAACTAGCATCAAAGTCACATTCATGCTACATAGCTTTGATGCTTGAAAAAGCAAAGTACAGAGAAGAAAATGAGAAACATCCTTTTCTTTCTACACCAGAAACTTTTGGTATAGGCCCTTAATGAAATGAGAGAGAAAAAGCAAAGAAAATAAAGGATAGAAAAATTATGTACAAGCTAAAAAAGTAATATGAAACTCATAAAAACATGATGAAGGTGTACCTGGTAATAACATGCTTCAAAATGCAAACTTGGATAATAACTTCGAGGGCTACATCCCCATAGCCGCCCAAACAAAGTATCTCCTCCAATAAGATTTAGAGCTCCTGCAACAAATTCATCTCCTTCTTCTGCAACAACTAGCAACACCTGATCTCCCATCTTTGTTCCCATTTCATGAAAAAATTCCCTTGTCAAGTAAGGGGTACCCCACCTACAAAATAAAGCAACTACATAAGTACTGATATTTGAAACATCTCCATATCATCAACGATTTGATTCTTTTCAAAATAAAAGGTTCAATCATAGGAAACAGACTTGTTGTCAGTTGTGTTCCTGTAGAACTTATAGAAGGTATCCCAGTGCCTTGCCTGCCAGTACATAATCACAACAAAGAGGGAATAAATTAAAACGATGTGATTGTGAAGTTTGCCCAATAATATATAAGTAAAATTTGCTTGATGGAAAAATAAAGTTATTCACATGGATGTGCAATATAAACAAAACTGACCAGTGCCAATTAGTAAAACATAATAAAAAGATTAAGTTTTTCAGATCAATGCTTGCTGTAAAAGGGGAATAATCTTATCAAAAAGATGAAGAAGGTAGAAACAAAAGGACAAAATTCTATCCTCCTAGGGGAAAAAGATACACAAACAATATTGTTAGTGACAAAGCATTCTTCAAACACACTGCATATCTGGATTCAAGATCAGAATAACACATAGGAAGAGGACCAAAATGTGGCCATACATAAATCCATATCACCATATCAAATATGAGGGTTTCAAGAAATACATAAATACAGCCAAACACACCAAAGGATTGCAAAGACTGCATCATACCACAATTTTTCACATTCATAGACCAAGAAATGTTAATAAATAAGAGTTACAACAATAAAAACAAGAAGAAGCCTAATTCCACTAGGTGGGATCAGCTGCATGCATTACACAACACCATTGTGCTCTATCAACAACAAAAAATAAGAGAGTTACATAAGAGTAAAATAAGAAATCTCCAGCAAGAACCTATAAGGACTGTGTGCACAAAGTAACAAAATCAGTTCAAGAAAAAAAACAAAAGAAAGAAAGAAAGAAAACAAGTGCACAAACACACACAAAAACCCTTAAAACCTATATACAACTAACACAAGTACCTTTATTTCAGATCCCCGGAGCCGTTTCATAATCAAGTTCTGGGCTGAAATCTGTACATAGAAGTTCCCATAAGTAATATAGCCAACAAAGTCAACTGCTTTGATGCTATCTAAAATACACCATCATTTTATATGCAGTGGACAAGGAAATGAGAACCATTTTTGCAACAATTCTGAATCAATTTTTTTTTGTCAATATGATCGCAAAGAGTAGGAAAAGGAAAACCGCTACTGGATTTTCACAGTGAACAAAATTTAAAATTTCCTTCCATGTCACAAAGCCTTCAGTAACAAACACCGACCTTTTTGCGTTCTTGGCGAATATTTTTTCTTTTACTTTGCTTCATGTCCATCAAGAAATCATCAAAACTGCCAAGCATAAATAGTAAACAAAATGACATTGACTGATGCAAAAATAAGTCACTACAAGAGTAAAAGCTAAATTGCTGGTGTATCATACTGATTGATTACACAATACACACATCATGTCACATTTTCAACAGATTGAGGATCTGGCAAACAAAGTTGGATTACTTCCCAGTATTTTGAGAAAGGCAGATGTAAGTTCAAGATCAGAGATGCAGGCATTTGACTGGGGGGGGGGGGGAAGAAAAGAAACAGCATTTAATTGTCCTTTGTTGTTGTGTACATTCAATGTTAAGAATAAAAATATTTAAAAGGAATTAGAGTTCGGAAAGCTTAAAACTATAATTGGAGATAATAAAAAGTTGATTTCCAGAAATAAGTGACATAGACCAATTGAATAATGGCCTTTTTGTGAGAAAGAACAATGAACAAGGACATTCATGACCTGGGAAAAAACAAAAAAATAATGTAAGAAAAAACAATGAACAAGGTCACATGACTACAAAGCTTGAATAAACATTATATGAAAGCAAAAAACCTAATTAGCATTACATAGCTTATAATGCTTCTTTGTATTTTATTTTTACTGGATTGAGATACTCTCAATAGTTACAGACAAATGGCATTGTGCCAGAGTGTTTTCCTTGTAGGACATTGTCACCAAGCTATTGAACATTACATCGAAACATCAGCTCATTTCAAGGGGAGGAATTCATATGCCAAATGCCAATAAAAAAGTAGAATAAATATACTAGTCCAAGCCTTGCCCATCTTGAAGTATTGGAAATCCTGTAATTAATGGAATTTGTGGCTAATTGATGAAGCAATAATTGACTCGTTTCTATTGTGTTTTCATGTCAACTTTTGATCTTTTTATGTTTGGTTTAGTCCTGAAATTTATATTGGATATTGTTTTGCTGGTTAATATATGATTATTCTTGGGCATTTAATGGTTAGACTTCAATTACAGGAGTTAATGGGCTGAAGTGGTTTTATTTCATTATTTTCTTTCAGTATTTGAGTGTTTCGTTTCCATTTATGTTCCTATCTTTTCCCTTCGGGAGATTTAGTAGTTCACATGGGGCTAACTTCCTCCTATAGGCTGCAACCTTTGGTTCAAAATAAAGAACTTCTAAGTCATTCTTTTCTCAAATTCTTCAACTCCTTTCGAGAGAGGGGAGAGCTCAATTTAAAGGAAAAGAAGTAAAGATGCGGATCTGAAACTCCAAAAATTCCTCTCAGCCCAACAATATGAGTTGAGTTAATACAATATTAAAATGCCTAATCGAATTCAAAATGTAAGCCAAAACTAACATACAAACTAAACACAATCTAAGAACATTTTACACAGACAAAGATGAGAAACATATAGTTATGCACCTTTTATAGTTACGATTTTTCCAGTGGTACTGCATTCCCATCCTCTGTAGAAAACCTTTTTCACCAAGCTTGTGCCACTCATTTTCAGTGGGGAAAGTAATATGCAATGATGAAAGCTGAGACTATCAGGAAAATGAAGTCAGATTAAAAAAGCATAGCAGATGTTGATATTAGAACCAAACAGAAATTAAAGAGAAAAAATATAACAAGATCTATATATGCTAATAGTACACAGATAACACTTTAAAATTGAACGAAGTCATAATGTCACAAAACTGGCAAGACTGTTGATTTTTCAGTGGAATCTTGAGAATAACAAATACTGAATTGTGTAAATATAAAAAGTTCTATCAGTGTGGACCAAAGAAAATTTGCCAAGTGCAAATCAGGATGTCCAGATGAAAACGAATGACTTTATGAAAAAACAAGGAAAGCTTGTAGCCTAAATCTTAAATAGTACTATACATCCCATTATATTGTCTGAGTTGAAGTTTTATGATTATCAAGTTAGATTCTATATGCCATTGAAATGGGATTCATCATCTAAAGCATGGTAAATGAAAGGTCATCTTTGTCATATGGTACACTATGGATGAACTATTCCTGAATTAGTTTGGCATAATGTTAAATAATATAAAAGTCCAATTCATTAAACTTAAAACAGTTAAAATTGTAACAGGAACAGTAACAATTACAGCAACAGTGCCAGTAGCAGCAACTAATGCTACTATTGCTGCTGCTACAATTGTCAGTGCTGCTATTATTAAGACAACAAGCCTCATCCCACTAGGTGAGATCAGCTAACAGATCAAATTATGCTGTTATATTCAATTAGCAACTCTCTCTTTGGATATACTATTCACCAAAAGGTCCCATCCAATATCTTCCTTAAGTCTCCTACTTCGGGGTTGTTTGGATTAGGTTTTTAAGTATGCAAGAGAAGTTGTCTTGGCTTATGTGAAAGTGCTTTTTTAATTGATTCTACAAGGTTGCCAAATAGTCACTTCGTCTTTCTCTATTATTCTTCCCAAGACTCAAGCTCATCTTGATATTCAACCCTTCTCACCAATGCCTCTATCAACCTTCTTGGTACGGCAATAGTAGTGCTAATGCTACTGTTGCAACTATTTTAAAGTTAATAAATTGCAATTTTAAAATATATAAGATTATGTTAAACTAATTCAATAAGTAATGGTCCTCCCTACTTTTAATACGTTCACTAAGCAACACCATAAATGCAAGTTAAGAGAGAATTTAGAACTGGAAGTGTTTAATAAGACGCAATTTTCTAAACTCTGTCGAGAATAAGAGTTGAAGTCTCAAATTTAGAGTTAATAGTGAGAGAAGTGAGATTTATGAACATGACATTACTTATAATGACAAATCTTGAACTCGTGATGACAAAGTGACAAATTAAATAAACGAGAAGATACTGGTAAAACAGAGGGTGTATATACAACTACTTGCTGACTTGCTAAAATTAATGGCCCTATGATAAATTTTATACCTTATCAGTCAGATTCATCATTGCAGATACTATAATGTCAAACACTTGATCCTTGTATGAGGTGTTACGCACTAGAATCCTTGAACCAGTAACTGGAGTGAATGGCACGCAGCATTGTAACTTTGGGTAATATTTTAACCCATAGCTATAATATGCATCAGCCCAAGAATGATCAAAAACAAATTCACCATATGAATGGCTGCAATCCAAATCAAAAGGTTAGAAGACAACTAATAGATAAGAGCTCTAATACAAAGCAGTGGGAAAATTACTTTTATAACAATAGACATGCTCCATAACAAACTAGAAAATAACTTGCCAGACGGATGTAGCAGATGCCAAACCTTTTAAGATAGAGTGGGACTACACCTACAATCTTGTCGTGTTCATCCTTAGCAATGATGTGACGGGGCATCCATCCTGTTTCCTGAAATTATGAGCAATAACATGAAAATTCAGATGTTTTCACAGTATCGTTGAGGTTTGGCACTAGTGATATGAAAAAAAAAATGGTGCAGTAATATCAACAACGGACCCTATTAAGCCAGATAATAATATGATGAATTTCTTGTATATTCACAATCAAGAAAGGGGTATATATACATGAGTACGGAGCCTTAGGCATTAATGGCTCATAATGATGTAATAATACCTAATTGAATAATATCTGATTATCTGCTATTTACATTGATGACATATCTGAGGATAGAATAAGGAATTTTATTCATATTGTCATATGATAATCAGAGGATTACAGTGGAATAGATAGATAAAGCATCTCTCAATAGTGAGAGATATTCCAAGATTCTAGCCCATGATTTCTAGGAGATAAATCAGGAACTAAATCAGAGAATTTGAAAATCTTCATAAATGACATTAATCCACATAGTTGACCTAAGCCTATTACGTGATCTACGCTGACACTACCTCTCAAACTGGCGAATAGATGTCTTGCATGCCCAACTTGCTTCTAAGGAACTCAAACTACCCTCTGTCAAGAGGCTTGGTGAGAGTATCTGCCACTTGTAGCTTTGACGGTATATAGGATAGATCAATTATCTGTGAGTCAACCTTTTCTTTGATAAAATGCCTGTCAATGTCAACATGTTTGGTTCTGTCATGATGAACCGGGTTGTGCACCATCTGTAGGGTTGACTTGCTATCACACCATAACTTTACAGATAATTCCATCTCGATTTTCAACTCTCGTAGAACTCGAATTATCCACATTCCTTCACAAACTCCATTTGCAAGGGCTTTGAGCTCTGCTTTAGCACTGTTTCTAGACACCACAGTTTGCTTTTTGCTTCGCCACGTTACTAGATTCCCCCAGACAAAGGTAAAATAACCCCCAATTGATCTTCGGGTTTCCTGATCCTTTGCATGATCGGCATCTATGTAGACTACTACGCCTCGTGAGGCTCCTTTGGCGAAGAAGATTCCTCTCCTAGGTGTCATCTTCAAGTAGTTTAGAATAGTGTAGATCGCCTCCATATGTTCTTGTGGTTGAGAGGAGAATTAACAAATCACACCCACAGCATAGCTTATGTCAGGTCTAGTGTGAGATAGGTAGATGAGTTTCCCCACCAGTCTTCTATATCTCTCAGCATCTACTGGTACCCCATCCTTCTTGCGTTCTAGACTAGTAGATGGATCCATAGGAACTGGGGATGGTGCAGCCAAGCATGCCGGTCTCTTTGAGCAAGTCCAGAGTATACTTTCTCTGCGATACTGATATTCCTTCTTTGGACCTCGCCACTTCCATTCCCAGAAAGTATCGAAGACCACCAAGGTCCTTTACTTCAAATGTAGTTGCTAGTGCACTCTTGAGTTGTTCTATCTCTTCCATGTCATCCCCTGTTATAACTACATCATCCACATAGACAATTAAGATAGAGATCTTGGACCCTGTGTGCTTCACAAACATTGTGTGGTCAGCTTGGCAGTGAGTGTACCCTGAGTCTTTCACAACTTTGGTGAATCGTTCAAACCAAGCTCTTGGTGATTGCTTGAGCCCGTAGAGTGATTTTTTCAGCTTGCATGCCATATTCTTGTTGCCAAATTCAGTGACTCCTTCAGGTATTCTCATATACACTTCTTCTAGGTCTCCATTTAGAAAGGCATTCTTCACATCTAGTTGGTGGAGTGGCCAATCCATGTTAGCAGCTAAGGACAGTAGGATCCGTATAGTATTCAATTTTGCAACCGAGGCAAACGTTTCTTGATAATCAATACCTGGTTTTTGAGAATATCCCTTTGCCACTAAGAGAGCTTTGAACTTATTTACAGTCCCATCTACATTGTATTTAATAGTGAACACCCACTTGCATCCCACAGCCTTTTTCCCTTTGGGTAGTGTCTCAACAGTCCATGTCTAGTTCTTAAACAAAGCTCGTAGTTTCTCGTTGATTGCCTCTTGCCATCTTGGGTCCCTATTTGCTTTTTCAAATATCGTAGGAACCTTTTCTTCCTCAATCCTAGTTACAAAGGCTTTCATATCGGAAGAGAGGTTATCGTAGGAGACGAAGTTACTTATTGGATGGCGAGTGCATTGTCTCACACCTTTCCTCAGAGCAATTGGCCATCCCAAGTCATCAGATCTGGAGTTGGAACTGACTCTAGGCTTTGCATTGATCCCGAAGTACCTCCATTGTTTGGAACTTGGCCGGTCCCATCTGTCTCCTCTTCTCCCTCTAACTCAAACTCAGAGTTGTCTGGGGTGTTATAGTCCTCAGGACGGGTATTTGGCTCAGTTGGTTCAGGTTCAGGTATTTCAAGTGCTATAAGTGGTTCAGGTTCAGGTATAGGAGGACTGGCTTCGGGAAGTAGAGAGGCTAGTGAGGTCTGGATAGATAGAAATTCCCATTCCCTATTACTCTCCCCCTGAATGGGAGTTTTGATGTAGTAGGGTTGAGTTTCCTCAAATGTAACATCAAGAGTGACAGAGTTTCCGTAGAGAAGGGGAGTAGCACTTGTACCCTTTTTGTGTGTTGGAGTACCCTAGGAATATGCATTTTAGTGCTCTTGGGTCAAGTTTATTTGGTATGTGGTGATGGACATATGCGACACACCCAAAGGTTTTGAATGGTAGACCAATAGTCAAAGAGGTGTGAGGAAAGGTTTGTGTGAGGACATTCACAAGTGTTTTGAAATTCAATATTTTGGAAGGCATTCGGTTTATAAGGTAGGATGTGGAGAGGATGGCTTCTCCCCAAAAATAGTGAGGTACATGGTAGGCAATCATGATTGCACGAGTGACATCCAGGAGGTGCCTATTTTTCCTCTCGGCTGTACCATTCTGTTGAGGGGTATTGACACAACTTGTTTGATGAATGATTCCATTTTCTCGGAGATAAGTTTGTAGGTTGTGGCTCATGTACTCCCCCCCATTGTCACTGCGTAATGTTTTGATGGAAGCTTGAAATTGGGTGGAGACCATTTTGTGGAAGTTTACGAAAATGGACATAAGATATGGTTTATCTATCATAAGATATACCCACGTTACACGGGTATGGTCATCAATAAAGGTGACAAACCACTTGGCTTTAGTTAAGGAAGAAACACGAGTTGGCTCCCAGATATCGCTATGGATGATATTGAAGGGTTACGAAAATTGATGTGGATGAATTTTATAGGAGGCTCTGGAGTGTTTGGCCAATTGGCATACTTCACAAGAAAGCTGAGCAAACTGTTTATTAAATTCAGGAAATAGCATTGACATATAATGAAAATTGGGATGGCCTAAACAATAGTGCCATAACAGTGCATCTTTATTTGCAGAATTTTCAGAAAATGCAAAAAGTGAATTAGAAATAGTGAGATGTTGAGCTTCTGGTGGATCAAGTTCCAAACAGTAGAGTTCCTCAAGGACCCTAGCGACGCCAATCGTCCGTTTCAACTTCAGATCCTGAAAAAAACATGTAGATGCAGAGAAATGTACATCACATCTATTGCTTTGAGTCACAGATTTAACAGAAAGCAAACTACATTTAAGGTCAGGAGCAAAGAACACATTGTGTAGGATTAGTCTATCATTTATTTTAGCAGTACCAAAGCCCTTCACCTTTACTGATTTCCCATCAGCCACCTTAATATAAACGTTCGTAGTGCATGGCCGAAAATTTTTAAGCATGTTTGGATTACCCGCATGTGATCAGTTGCACCTGAATCAACAATCCATAATTCCCGATGATGCACTTTAGTTATTAGAGACAAAACTGTCTTACCTGTGTGAGCAACATATCCTAAGGTAACATGTTCCTTGGACTCATGTTTTTGGAGAATCTTCTTAAGAAGGTCCACTTCTTCCTTGCTTAAATCTAAATTTGTTGCTATGGTGGTCTCGGATGTACCAACATACCCCCTGCCTTCTTGTTTTCCTCTCTTATTTGGTTTGCCATGTAGTTTCCATCATACTTCCCTTGTATGTCCTTTCTTGCGGTAGTGATCACACCATTTTGCATGTCTTGGTTGGTCTTCTTCCTTTGAATTGTTGCGGGAGAAAAGACCACTTGGCTGTGATTCAGCAGGTGGGACCAGATTTTATGTGAGATTCTTTCGACTTTCTTCACTCCTTACTGTGAAGAAGACTTCACGTAAGGATGGCAGATTTTCCATGCTCATAATCCTGCCTCGAACATCATCATAACCTAGTTCTAGGCCAAGAAGGAATTTATATATCCGTTTTTCCTCCTTTATTTTCTCATAAAGGACGGCATCTTTAGGACTTTTCCACTCATAGTGCTCATACATGTCAAGTTGCAGCCATTTGACAAATAATGTGGTGTAAAATTGAGTCACAGGTTGATTACCCTTTTTGAAATTGTCCAAGAAACTCTCAATTTCAAGAATTGCAAATTTGTTCTTGAGAGATGTAAACATATCTCTTACTGCGTCCCATACTTCACGGGCTGTCTGGAAGAAGGAAAAATGGCAGCTAATGTCTGTTGTCTTAGAGTTGATTAACCATGCCTGGACCATTGAATTTTCAGCTTCCCAGATTGAAAATTTTGGATCTGCTATCTCAGGTTTCCTTGCTGCACCGGACAAGTAGCCATATTTTCCTTTACCCATCACAAAAAACCGGACACTTGATGCCCACTGGATGTAATTCTGGCCATTCAGACGGTGGATTGTGATGGAGGTTGCACTACCTTCAAAAATCACTGGAGCGCCAGTTGTGGGCTGTCCTGAAGTTGACTGTTTGGACTTCTGCTGCCTGGCCAGTGGTGTTTAAGCCAAATCCGAACTGAATCATGGCTTGCTTCCCTGTTGACAACTCGTGGATTGGACGCACAGAGAGGGTCGCCGGCGCGTGGATGTCACGTGCTTCTCGGATCGTCATCAGACTTGGGGAAAGCGCCGATCGGCGTTGTCTGAAGCTGATGGTGGAGGCGGTGGCATCAGTGGGACCACGTATAGGGAGAACGACCGGCGCGTGGCAACCACGCGCAGCTTAGGTCGGCGTCGTCTTCTGGGTGAAGCACCGATCAGCAACGAACCTCTGGTATGAGAGATCCTCTGTTACTCTCGCTCTCTCTCTCGTCTGCTCTCTTGTTCGCAGATGCTCACAGGCACTATCAGCCCCTCTCACTCTCAGGTTCTCTGACCTGCTCTGATACCATGAGGATAGAATAAGGAATTTTATTCATATTGTCATATGATAATCAGAGGATTACAGCGGAATAGATAGATAAAGCATCTCTCAATATTTAGAGATATTCCAAGATTCTAGCCCATGATTTCTAGGAGATAAATCAGGAACTAAATCAGAGAATTTGAAAATCTTCATAAATGGCATTAATCCACATAGTTGACCTAGGCCTATTACGTGATCTGCGCTAACAATATCCTAATAGACCCTGAATGGGAGTAAACAAAATGTTTCTGAGGATGAAAGAGAAGAAAATTTCCTGGAGAAATGAAAAAAGTGGGCAATCTTGGTTTTCAGACTGTTGGTTTTATCAAGCAGCATCCAAGGTGTCATTGTCATTAGCATTTCACTCATACCTATAATTAGCAACTTTATATGTTTCAGTGCTTCGTTGCACATAAAATTACCATCTGAACAACATGGAAATTAGCAACTACATGTCCAGGAACACCCCATGACAGATAAAATGACAAAATAACTAACTAGGACTCTGAAGCCTTTGAAATACTCAAGATTTTAAAGAGAATCCAGCCAATTATTTATCATGTGAAATCCACGAATAGCAGGAAGGGTAAAACGATTTAATTTCATTTTGTGGGATCTCAGATGAACTAACATAGAATATTCTGGCATTCCTTGGGTCAATATATTTATCCAAGCATATATTCCATCTGTGACGAAAGAATGCAAACATGCAAGAGTTGTCTAGCTCAAAATTTGCTAGAACTCACAATTAAGGAGATTATCATGAAATCAGAGAATAAGAACGCATGATTAAAAGGTTCTTCATATCATTTTGAGTACTCTTCCACCCTCAAAGCCAATAATAGAAGCAAAGAAAACCATTAATTTAGAGGGAGGGAGGGAGGGGTGTGGGGGAAGCCTTGATTTTGGACCACTGAAGAAAGTTTGCTTTCTTGAACATTTTCATCTTTGGCTTAGCAAAACATAACCTATTCCGAAATGTCAGATTTACTTACAATGGAAGTTATAGAGTTTACATTGAACGGAACATGCTTTTAGGATAAAGGGGGGAGCTGTCCCTTTATTTAGCTACTTCAACACACTGAGCTATCACATGGCACAAAAGATGACTAAAAAAACAGACTGAACCAAGAGCTATATAATTCCTAATCGTTAAGATGACATATCATTATAAAGCAATCAGTAAAAGCTAAGATTTCCACACCTTCACTGCACTGCCGGAATATTCCAAACTTGATAAAAATCCATGAGTAAGAAATGGATTGAACTTTTCAGTGCCTGTGGCATCCAGAGCACAAGCATCCCATTCACTGGATGCTACCTCAGAGATAGAAGATACAACTGAAACTGTTATCATTTTGGCTTGTGCCACCTTCACCATTGTGTCCTGAACACAAGTATCAGCGAAATGGTAACAGGTTGAGCATACCAAAAGCAAAAACAGATAAATCTTCGGCGATAAATAACTATGAAAGGACCACATAAAGAAAACACCTCCGAGCCGGACCCTGCCAAAGGAAATTGTCCTAAAACAGAATCCATTTGTTGTGCTTCCCTGGACTTCCTAGACTGCCAAAAAAGCGCACTGATTCTAGATGGCTGAAATGAATTCCCTATACAATGCCCAGATGCTAGATTAGCCTACAGCGAAATTATCATTTGCAAATTCAGTACATATCCAGACATCAATAGAAATAAAATATTAATAACTATAAATGCCCAATCAAACAGTGCTTCAGCACATTTCAATCTCTTCATTCAGTGTTCCCACACTAACTAATAGCATGGGCTTAAGGTATATACAGACTGATGCACTACTTTGAAACATCATCCGCCATTTT
>JANTPZ010084009.1:0-20452 GCA_025593235.1 Vachellia pachyceras
GAGCCTTCTTTGATGGCTTTGGCTCGCAAATACAATCAAGACAAGATGATCTGCCGCAAGTATGTGTCAGTTTATCCGTTCTATTTCTTTTTTCTGGTGCTCTGATAAAGCCTTGTTGGGAGTAATAAAGTTTCGAAGTGCATACATCCTTCATAGTTCTGCATTTGTTTGTCTGTCGCATTTGATCTTTGGTTGTAGTAAAGTTTTGAAGCCATCCATCCATTTTTCCTGATACCTTTGTTCCATAGGTTTAGTTTATCAATTCTCATCTAAGATGGCCATGGGAGTTACTTCACAATGTCCTAGCATCTTTTGCTTTATAAAAGTGCAAAAGACGGATAGTTGCTCCCGATATTGAATTCCACTTCCAACTTTGTCAACTGAGTTCATTCACTTGCAGTTGATTTTCATGGGTGGTATAGTATAATATTGATATTGATTTTTTTTTTTACTATTCTTATGAAGAAGAAACTCCTCAGAGCACACTATATTCACTCCAAGCACGTCCGAGGATTTAGTTAGTTGCGTATTCAGAATCCCCTCTGTTTGAGAATTGTGCTGTCGACCGCCTTTTTGGCTGCTTCTCCAAATCAATATTGAACAGGGAACTTCAAGTTGAACCCTCTTTTGCTATGGAAAGTGCAAAAGAGGGCATCCTAGTTCCAATATCAACCTCCATGGTCTTATTTTATCAACTATGGTCCTGTACTAGCTGTTGATGTTCTTGCTTGTCATGGCACAATACATGATTATAACGAACAAGAAAAAATGGTTTAAGTGAATAGATATTTGCATTTGTGTTCCTTCTTCGAGGAAAGCAATCACTCGGTTTTATTCTCTATATAGTATCTTAATTGTACGACCATATCAATATTTATTTTTCCGATCTTATTCTTACCAATGTCATACTATTGCCTTTTAGATGCTACGCTCGTCTGCATCCAAGGGCTGTGAACTGCCGGAAAAAGAAGTGTGGTCACAGTAATCAGGTGGAATTTTCCGCCTCTAAGTGGTTTCCATTTACCCATGATCTAATCACCAATTCTTACGCCCTTTAACGGTTAAAACTTGTTCACTGCTTGAATTATTGTTTACCTCTTGCAGTTGAGGCCGAAGAAGAAGATCAAGTAGATAGCTGATATAGTTTGTCAGGTGAACTATGACTATGATGCTTGGACCGGTTTTTGATCACATCAATTGGACTGATCATTTTGTGGCGTGATCCAACGTTGATGGTTTTGGACTTCTTGTTTCTGCTTTTAATTTCACTGTCATTAAAACCATATAATGATTTTGTTCAGTATCATATGTTTTTTATTGCAGTTGGTTATTGCCTTATTTTTAGGCCTCACTCAAAACGATAATAATATGGTTTTCAAATATAACATAATATTTTGCAGACGTGACGTCGGCAAAAAAAAAAAGAGAGAACATAATTTATCTTCCTTTATAGACATGTTTTTTCGTAGGCAATATTTCGGAGTCTGATAGTTAGGACTTCCAGTTCTTTTTGTTTATACAAGTGTCTTGGGAATGGGGAAGTCTCAATAAGTTTGATTCAGTTTTTGCCCAAAATAAACATGTCTTTTGTAAAGGACGTTTACGTCAATCTAGACCTTTTGCCCATCCTGCCATGACCGTCATTCACTTGCTCCAACAAATGGTATGGTCAAAGCGTAAATCAATACTCGTGCGTTAGCCTGGCCAAAAGCCCAAAATTGTGGGCCCCTCAAGCCTTCCTCTTTTTTCTTTTTTTATAAACCATCCGGTATCCTGGGTTTATAGCCTGTCCCAGACTAATCTGGGCCCTGCAAAGAGATTTTACGGTGGTAGCGAGGTACTGATGGGACAACTTATTTGAGGTTACGTTAATTATTGCTGTTGTCACTCTCCAGGTTTGAACCCTCATTTTGAGGAATGCTGGTAGTAGCCATTACCAACTCTACCAATTACAAAAGCCCAAAATGGTGGGCCCCTCAAGCCTTCCTCCTTTTGGTGGGGAAGGGATGGGGGATGGGGTGCTTTTGGCCAAGAAAAATTCGTAAAGGAATGTATCATCAACGTTGCCTGAAGCTACTAAACATGTTGACTCTTTTATTGTAATTTAAAAATATTGATTTATATTTTGTGGAAAATATTATTGTCGTGCATAGGTAGTTGTATGAATGTTATTTTTAATTTCTATTTTTAATTTATATTTTGTGGAAAATATTATTGGCCTAGCATCTCTCCCCTTTATTGCCGCAACTGTTTAATTACGTCCCGATAAGAAAGAAACGAGAAACTATAATACAATAAACAAGTTTATAGCCTTGCAGGGATGGCAGCTTGTGCAAAGAATGAAGAAAGGAATATTAAAAAAAATATTTTTATCGTAAATTGATATAAAACTCCTTTCATATATTTATTTCAGATTGTAGAAAATCATTTAGAAAAGTTAATATGGAGTGTTTTTCTATTTTTAAAAGTAAGAAAACAGAAAAAATTGTTTGAGGTGTTGTTTTTGATAAGCTGTTTTTTTTTAAAAAAGAAGATTGTTTATAAAAACTTAAAAACGAAAACAAGTTTTAGTTGTTTTTTTTATTTCTTAGTTTTGGTTTTGGGAAATTGAAAAAGCCTTTATTCTCCCTTTGATAGCTTTTTCACCATTAAAACATGAATTATAATTGAAATTTCAGACTTTTGATATGGGTATGTTTATTTTTCTAATATAACTTTTTCAAAAACAATCATCCAAATAAACTTCATCAAACAGTTTTGAAAAAAAAAAAAAAAGGAAACAGAACAAACAGGCATTTGAATTCCTATGGGATTCCCCCGGAAAGTATTACTATTGCTAATAAGAAACCACATGAGTAGACTTGCCTAATTTTTAGGTCGAAATCGGAATCTATAAAAACTAATAGCTTCCTAAACACAATCATTTTTTAAACTCTATGTTTTACCTTAAAATTCATAAAAACTACATCTAAAACCTAAATTTTACTTCAAAATTCATAAAATTTATTCTCAAATAGATTTTCAAACAAGTCCTTAGACTTGATACCTCCCGAATTGGGTCCGGGCCTCGAGGTTGATGGCAACTGGCAAGACTTCGTACGTTAACATTGTCTTTTTTGTATAAGGAGACTTGGCTCCAACCTATTTATTAATGGGTTGGTCCAACATATTTCAATTCTACTAAATGTTTGGATTAACTTTTTTTTTTAAGTATGCGAATAAAATTTTGTAAAAGTACTTTTTGGGTTTACCAAACAAACACTTAGAACCATATTGGGAATTACAATTCAATCTCCAACGTAATTGTATCAGTAACTAACTTTCCAAACACATTAGGGTTGCGATTATTTTTTTAACTCTAGCCTGATTTACAAACAGATTAGTTTATAATTCGTTTTTCAACGCAATTCTACTTGCAGTAGCTGCTGTCTTTAAAACCCCGTGGGAATAATATTATTAGCTCCGTTTGGTAAGCCCGTTTGCACAACGGGTGCGTTTACCGAGACATTTTTAAAACTACTTCGGAATCTGTGTTCGTTTTTCCAATGGGCTATCCAAACGGAGCCATTGTCGATCGTAAATCGTAATGGATTCATTTTTTGACTGTGAAGAAAACAATTACAATATTAATCATTTCATTTCATCTTCTAGGTTAAACATGAGCATATACATATATATATTCCTCGCACTTGTTTTTGCTTTTTTGGTGAGAAATGATGGCTCAAATGCCTCATCAAGAAACCGAAATAAAAATACATAACTCCCCCATTCCCAAGGTTATACACGTACTTATTTGATGGATAGCCAATCCTCAGGTGCGAACAATAAACTAAAAGAATGTAAAAGTACCACCGAGAAAAAAAAAGAAAGAAAGAGAAGACACTTTAAAAACCCAGAATAAAGAAAGATTATAATCCAAATCTTCCATATCTTATATTTGGATGCTTCTTCGCCCAGGTTCTCAGTACCTCTTAGCAGCTTTCATGCTCCAAGCGTTCAGATTGTCTACTGTGATAGGCTCTGTGCCATTGTTGAACACAAACAAGTGAGCATCATCCTGCACTGCCAGCTCTGGATAAACCCTAGATAATATGTTTGTCTTCCCTCCCGCTCCAAAACTTTCCACCACAGAATGATCAATCTGCCATGTTTTAGTACACACAGAAATCATTTACTGCTGATTCCCAACTGATCAGTTATAAGTTAAACAGTCCGAAGCAAAGAGACAGAAAAAACTAAACACATACCAGACTCCTAAGAGGAAGCTTCTTTTCTGCCAAATCAACATCCACAAAGCCGGCAAATGATGGCTTGTACGTTGTATTCTTCAAAGAGGAGCTGCTCAGAAGTTTAAAAACCAAAAGATAACTTGTTAATTATTTACAAGAGACAACTTAAAGGAAGGTATTTAAGTGTGATAATAAATTAAAGAAATCTCACGTACGTGCTTGCATCAGAGCACATGAGAACCACGTGCTTGTCTGGGGCTTTGAAAATTCTAAAAAACACAGGAGTGAACTCCTCCAGGTTCTGTGAAGCCAACGTGAGAAGCCCAAATGGTCCAACACCACCTTGAACCTTTGAACCCTTTTGGGCACAGAGATCCTGTACATTGGTCCAGCTTGGATCAAATGGCTCTGCACTGTCCAGGCTTGTAAAAGAGAAGCTCGCTTCCACGTCAGCCTACACCATCCTCGGCAATCAGAAAAATATGATGAAAACCTAAGCTCAATTATCCTAAACTAAGGATTCTGTTATAATCTCACCTGAGCAGCAGTGATTCCTTGTACTTCGACGTGATCTCCCTTTTGAAGCACTAGATTGGTCATCGTAACTCTCTCTTCCCCTCTGAGACTATTCAATTCTTCAACAGGCCATTGCAACAGTTGTCTTTTGCTAGGATCCAGCCACACGGTTCTTGGAATCGCCTAAAAAAGGTTTACGTATTTACATATATTTGCATATCCACGTGCATGACGAAAATGAATGACAAACCTTAAACTTGACATGTTCATGGGTTAAATATAAATTACCTGAATTCCTGCCCATCCCTTGAAAACGTCCTCTCTGGGAGTATCAGATTCGTTAGCCCAGCCCCACAAGATCCTTCTGTTCTTGCTAGGATCGAAGAAGGTCTTGGAAGCATAAAAGTTACCATAATCGTATCGAAGTCCACCCCAACCATCTTCTGAAGTGTTATCAGGCACATACTTATCCGTACTAGTGGAGTAGGTTCCAAGTGTGTAGTACTCATACCTAGTCAGGTCAAGACTGTTCTTCAGCACATGCTTCACATTTTGTTGATCCATAGCCGACAGGTCCAACCCAATTTGCCCCTCCAATGGAACCGGGTAGAAGTCGGGGCACTCCCACATGCCCGTATTCGCTGAAGAATGGATCGGGTGTTTGGCCTTGATCCATCTCAAAAAGTCCCTGCTTCTATACAAGTAGGCCATCCCTCTGTGCTTCCTCCCGCTACCCACGAGTATCCTCCAGTGTCCGTCGTCACCGTACCAGGCGGTTGTTGGGTCACGGAATGCGCTTCCGTTCACGCCAAGCTCCGCCACGACGATCGGGTTATGGAGGTCAGGCTTCACCCATTTCCGTAGATAAGGATCGGATGCATTCTCGGGTACGGCATAGCATTGGACCTGAGTGTTGTTTTCATCAATGATTCCGGTGTACAGGATCACGGGTCCCTTACCGGGGATGATAGTGGCGGATCCGGACCAGCAGCCATATTTGTCCCAGGGCTTAGACGGGTAAATGGCAGGTTCAAGTGGTATCCAATTGATGAGGTCCTTAGATACCGAGTGGGCCCACACTATGTTGCCCCACACAGCTCCCTTAGGGTTATACTGGTAGAAGAGATGATACAGCCCTTGATAATACATAGGCCCTGTGATGTATGTGAATATATATGCGTGTATATATATGTATGTACATAGGGTAAGTTAAAGAACACTTTGAGAATCATAAGATATTGGAATTAAAGGCAGCGAGTGACTCACCATTTGGATCTGCTTGACATTAATTTGTACACCACGACAGTTCGATGACGCCCAACAGGATTAGAAAGCCAAGTAAATAGTTAATTACCCATACATGACAAGATACTTCAAAAAGGATTGCATATAATTAATGAATTTGGAATGGTTCTGGGTCAAAACTGGATGACTACGATTTAATAAGCAAGCTTTTTCACAATGTCTTTAACATGAAATTAACAACTCATCAAAATCACACACACACACACACACACATTTAATCTTTAACATGCATGCTCGTCCTCATCAACGTCGACACATCAGCTGCGACTCACGATTCCGATTATATACGTACGATGTGAACGGGTTAGACAGAATTTAGGGTTCATATATTCAAACTGATAATAAAAAAGGTAAGGTCGAACGCTACAAGAAGATTCTGTTACCAAAACAATACAAACATCTTCGTGTTACATACAGAATCAATCGTCCTTTTTGTCTCTATCCTTCTCCTTTCGAGGTTACGATCGACAGGGTGATCGATTATCAAATAATCATGCAGGAGAGAAAACAATACTTTGAAAGCAGTAAAAGAGATTGTGTGTGTGTGTGTGTTATGCAAAAACGATACCGTTAATCCAGTGCCTGGGAGGTTGAAAGTGATAGGCAGTTCTGTGAATTTCTTTGACTTTGAGAGGAGTAGCAGATTGATAATTAGGGTATACTGTATGAAAGGCTTCCACTCCATTATGTTGCAACACACAAAAGAGGCTTAGTAATAATAATATAAAACCTGTGGCGTCACAGAACCTCATGAAGAATCTCATTGTGTTGTGTGCACAATATGTTAAGAGAAGCCTATCCAAGGTAGAGAGGTGGATGGTGAGAACAAGAACCGTTTATATAGAGAATAATAGGTATGCGAGGTTGCGATTTTTTAGGTAAAGATTGATTATTTCAATTGAGATTATATTGTTTTGTTATTTTAAATTAACAGATATGAATTTAAATTTCATCTTTTTAAATTTTGAAAAATAATCCTGAAAATACAATGTAATTCATGGATATCCACCGCCATTCAAGGATTCAGGTAATGTTTTAAATTTCTTGCTATCCAAATATAAAATTAGAAACAGAATGATTTGCTTAAATAGAAAAACTAACAAACAAATACACACGTGTTATTTCTATTAATTAATTGAAAATGGAGTTAAAATTTATCTCATCACTTATCAACGCACGCATCACCTTTTTTAATGGGATATAGTTATTGTTATAATATCTTGGATGCACGCACACATTAATTTTTTTTTTGCATTTACTATTTTCTAATTTATATAAATACAAACCCAAAAAAATAGAAATGCCCGGATGTTCATGTAATCATGAAATAATAACTTAATTTGAAATAAGTATAATTTTTTTCAAAGGTATAACAATACACAATGGCGGATTTAGGACCCTGATTCAGGGGGTGCAAACTATTTTTTGAGAAAATAAATGGGACTTATTTTTAATATTTTTTGTGAAGAATTTGAGTAAAAATTTAGTGTGTTCAAAATTAGCAAATGAGTGGGTGTAAAATAAATTACCTAATACTAATATATACCTAATTTTCTAGAAGTCATAGAATGCGGTTGAACCCGTTCAATATAACATAGGTCCGCCCTTGACAATACAGCGATTAAATGAATTGTCATTAATTCGTTTCAAGCTCTTCATTTAAAGAATTGCCAAACCAGTTTGAAAATTTGAATACATACAAAACACCTATCAATAAAAACATGCCCACATTCATCTGAAAATTTTAATTTCATATAGTCTGATATCAAAAGGTTAAAAATATCTGTAATAATAAAAATGGTATAGAAGCAGATTTTGAATTGAAACTTGAAAGAGGCAATTTATTCCTTGATAAAAACCCAACATTAATTGATTTCTTGTCGCTACTTCAAAAGGTGAGATTTTCGTACATGATGCAATAATTAATTTTGACAGCTGCACTATTTAGGACCGCATTAATTTTAATAAAGTGAGATCATGATCAATCATGCAATAGTTATATACTAACTTGTAATGAATTAATTTCAACTTCTCAATTAAGAGCTTGCCAAACAAGTTTGATTATTTTCTGTCATAACTCATGTATCCAATATATTCATACAGGGTGGGACTTACAACATGGTACTTAAAAATTTTTTAAGAGGTGTGTTAGAATCATTGTCCTACAATAATGTCAACGAATTTATAAACTTTGTTGCATGTAAAATCTAAATTAATAAAAAGTAAAAACTACATTTATCTCATTAGCTAATTTTTTTATTTTATTTTCCTTGTTAATATTTTTTTGCCAAAAGAGTCAATTTTATTCAAATATCAATAGCTGAAGCTAAATTAAACACTAAAAAAAGACTTATCAAAACAACGTAACCTAACTGTAATGGCTATGATATTCAATGAGAAACACTGGAAAACACTAGTATGAAATCCGAGACTGAAACCAATACAATGCAAATGATAATACTCAGAGACGCAGCTCTGTATTCTTGAAAGAAAAGATAACTATTTAGCAGTAACAGAAAGAAAGGATAGAGAGGATAATGAGAGTCCGTTAGAAGAGAAAGAAGATTCCCATAACAAATTCCACCCCCACTCTCGTTGTGTTCCCATTTATATTCCATCTGCTTCCTCTATCTCATATAGCTTCCATGACCTCTTCTTCGTGCGGAGGCTTTTCTTTCGTTGGGCCTCCTGTTTATGGGCTTCTCTTGGTAAGTCCATAACAATACCTCCCCCATTAAAATGGACCTTGTCCTCAAGGTCCAGAGGAAATATGCAAACTGCGAAACAGAGTTCATAGATGGAAACAACACATGTTGTATTGACCATTCACGCTGGGACCAGGCATGCTCTGCCTCAGATAGCAGGTCATGATCAACGTTGTTCTCCTGTATCTTACTACCCCCAGTAGTGTTGCAAGGATTTTGCGCAGCACCACTTGATGTTCTCTTCTTGTAAAATCGCAATCCCTCACCAGACGGGTTGGGCAACATGGGTGGATGCATTGCATAGAAATTTCCTAGGGCTGCAGCAATTGTTTGCAACAAATTCTTTTCAACATCCCAATCAACATTGTTTCCCAAGCAAAGCACAAATTTCAGGATGTGATCCATGTCAGGAGTGTGCTGATCAAGTATCATAGGAAGGCTAAATAAATTTCCAAGTTTTTCAATATAAATGTAGAAATGATGCTCCATCAAGTCAGCCTTCTATTTCAGTATATCTGTGGTCATTTCAGCTATTTTCTCTTTCAAGTCATCATTCTCAATGGATTCTGAATCTAAATCCTCTTCCTTGAGTGCCATCACGATCAAGTCCTTCAAAAGCTTGCCATGCTCATTTTGGGTTTCCAGTGTGAGAGACACTGCAAGGTGAAGGAACTCCCCAATCTGCTCAAAGTCCTTCTCAACCAAACCTCTAGATGTCATGGCCGGAGCTCCAATTCTTACACCGCCAGGAGCCAAGGCACTGCTATCACCAAAAACAACATTTTTTTTCACAATGATGTTACAGAGATCACAATTCACAAAGGTTTTCCACCTTATTGCCGGTCAAACTAAGAGGCCGGAGATCCCACAGCACAAGATGATTCTCAATTCCTCCGGTGACAATGCTATAGCCTTTGCCCATCAAGTAATTTCCCAAGGCAACTGCATTTGCCTTAACTTGCTTGGCATAGGCCTTGAAGCCAGGTGACATGGCCTATTTCAAGGCAACGGCGAGAGCGCCGATCTGGTGATTGTGAGGACCACCTTGAAAAAATGGGAAGATGGCAAAGTTGATCTTGTCTTCAAAGTCATAAACTGCATTCTCAGGCTGTCCCTTCTTGGGTGGCTTTGGCCCCTTCCGGTAAAATATCATACCAGATCTAGGACCTCTCAGACTCTTATGGGTTGTTGTTGTGACCAAGTCACAATACTCAAAGGGGTTATTAGCCTCCTGAGCAGCAACAAGACCACTAATGTGAGCCATATCACAGAGCAAAAGAGCTTCACACTTATCAGCAATCTCCCTGAACCTTGCATAATCCCAGTCCCTTGGGTACTCGCTTCTACCACAAATGATCATTTTTGGCCTAAAATCCAAGGCCTTCTCCTCCAACTTGTTGTAATCAAGATAACCAGTGCTTGAATTCACCTTATACGGAAGACTCTCGAAGTAAATCGAGGTTGCAGAGATCTTCTTGGCAGCATAATCAGCATTAGAGATGAAACCGCTTGGTTGCAGATTTCTTTGTGATACCATATGGCAAGTAGAAGTTCCCCAAGCTAGCACCATTCGATTGCAGATTTCTTCTCCATCATGTCTTTTAGCTACATAATCTGACTAGGGCATACTTTCCTTTACCCTAACACCACCAGCATGAGCATCGATTAGTGATGTCCCAACAGAGCAGCACAATGATGCAAGTGAGGGAAGCAACCTCCTTGCACAATGGCTATGAAAGACATGGATGCTTGATTCTAGAGATAATCTGCCATGAAAGGAACCAGGTATAGCTGCATAATCTATAATGTTGTTGGTACTATTGGTTCCTCTTCGCTGCTGTATATGTCCAATTTGAGACCCATATTCAAGGCCACTCTGTCGATGATATAGGACTAAGGCATAAGGGCCAGGATCGAAGACCAATTCCCTTTGTATTTCATTAATCCCAGAATTGTACGGGGGTATCGGCACCATCTCAATCATATTGATGAAGGCATATTCCGTTTGAGCAACACTGAAGAATAATTGCTTAAAGGCGTACGTAGGATTTCCATGCGCCTCTGTATTAGCATCAACGATAGCTTGAATATCACGATCGACGAGAGAAAAAGGAACGGGAGCTACCTTAGCCGTCTGAGTAATCATTTGTGCATTCTGAACTAGCGCGGTTTGTGGCACCGCAATAGGAGATTGAAGTTCAAAACCAATAGAAACAGGTTGTTGAGACAGCGGAGTTTGTTGTGGTTGCGGTTGTTGAGGAGAAAACAACGTCGAGGAAAGTGAAGTGCTAAACCCAGTGGCAAAAGAGTGCATAGACAGAGTAGGGGACGACGTTGTGAGACCCAGCCGCTGGTGGAGTCGGTCGACCGACTGTGCCAAGGATTCGATGAGGGAATGCAGCTGTTCAATTTGTTCGAAACGTCCCTTCGAGTAAACCATGAACTCTGTTATCTTTTTTATCTCAGCTTGCATATCCTGTATGAGCGTATTCTCTGCCATTACTGGGTCAAGAGCTCGATGAAAGCACCAATTGTAATGGCTATGATATTCAATGAGAAACACTGGTATGAAATCCAAGATTGAAACCAATACAATGCAAATGATAATACTCAGAGACGCAGCTCTGTATTCTTGAAAGAAAATATAACTATTCAGCAGTAACAGAAAGAGAGGAGAGTGAGAGTCCGTTAGAAGAGAAAGAAGATTCCCATAATAAATTCCACCCCCACTCTCGTTGTGTTCCCATTTATATTCCATCTGCTTCCTCTATCTCATACAGCTTCCATGACCTCTTCTTCGTGCGGAGGCTTTTCCTTTGTTGGGCCTCCTGTTTATGGGCTTCTCTTGGTAAGTCCATAACACTAACACACCAAAAAATTTGTAGACACTAATAGTTGAAGTTAAATTAAACTCTAAAAAAATACATACCAGTGCAACCTAACACACAAACCTCACCAAAGAACAAAATAGTGAAAATACAGACAAAACAATGGCATACAAAATACTATGAAGCTTTGGCCAATACCACTTTTTTCATTTCCAGCATTACCATGCTTCGAGTAAGAACGCCTGAGATTAGAAACATATGCATCCAAAATATCACATAAAGGGTGATGCTTCAACAAGCCATTCCTCATGACACATCCCCTTTGCTCCCAACGCTGCTAAAAAGTCTGCAGCTCTATTCCCTTGGCGACTCACTAAGGATATCCCAATCCCTCTTGCATGGTTTCTAAGCTCTTGGAGTTCTCTCATAAGATCTATACATCTCTGATTGAAAATTTTATTCTGTTTTTCGAAAAACAGGTTATAAAGCACATCACAGTCAGTTTCTAAAATGCAAGAGCTGCTACCAAATGTGTTAGCAGTAATGAATACTCCCTTCAGGCCCAAGCTTTCAGACATAAAAGGAGAAGCAGCAGAGATCATCTTCCCTAGGCCTCCTTTCATTGTTCCATTATGGTGCCTGCAAATAAATCCTATACCAGCGGAATCGATGTTACTAGTAAAAGAACCATCCACATTGATTTTTATGTTTCCACTCACGGGGGTTATCCAATGTAGCTGCCTATTATTACTCCCAAATGAGGCATGATTTGTGGTTTCCTAAGAGAGTTTGGCTTCAAAATATTCATGTACTAGGTTTTGTGCCTCTCTAACCACCCTTAAAACCTCCACCTCAATGCCATTGAACACCCAATCACACCTTCTCTTCTATACCCCCAACAAATAGCAGCAACAATAGCTTTCCCCCTCTCATCTAAACCACTGTCATTGCCAATACATTTATAAACCGGTGTAATGAGCTTTTGAAATCAGTTTTTGAAATCTTTATATTTAGGCAACTACCAAACCAGCAAGCTTTAGCCCAAGGGCAAAAAAAAAACAGATGTTCTATATTTTCCATGTCATTCATACAAATAGGGGAGACATCACACTTCCTTTTAAATAGGGCATCCTTTGTTGCCAAGATACCCCTAATAGCTCTCCATATGAAGTGTTTAACTTTGGTCGGAAGTCGGAACATTTAGTTTCCATAACCCGCTTGGTACTTGGATGGAGCTTCCAGGGCCTCTTTTCATCTTCTTTAGTGATTCCTACTTAGCAATGCTGTACCCATATTTAACATTGCATGTCCCAGACTTGCAAGTTAACCAGAAAGTACAGTCATCAATTCGGTTGATACATAATTGAATTTTCAGAATTTCTCTCTTCTCTACTTTTCTTGTTAATATTAGATTCCAATAATGTATAGTATTAATTAAACTGTGAGCCGTGTTTATATATTTTTTAAAAACACTAAGGGTGGTTTCAAATAAAAGTAGCGGATTAATTGTATAGAATTTATAACAGCAACTAACAAATTACACAAAATGAATTATTGTTGATGATTAGTTAAAAGCTATAAATGTATAAGAGATGTAAATTTTTCAAGTATACCCTTATTTACAAAAGATATGTGCAGATAAAATGGTTGAGATATATATAATTAATTGAGAGTAAAAATGGAAAAAATACACTAAATTTTTAAATAAAGATAATTTGTTCCTTATTAAAAAAATCACGAGAGATTCCGAAATTGTAGCTTATAAAAAAAAAAAAAAGACCCGCACGAGTACGAAGCTGTGGGGGAAGAGAAGGCTAGATAAAGCTTAGCGCTATGTTTATTTTAAATGCATTAAATAAATATCAAAATTCGATGCACATTCGTTTCAGAATCAATGTGATAATATTCAATCGGTCCATTCCTACGTGACAAATTGCGCTGTCTAGGCGAGCTTTTTGAAATTTTATAATTTTAAATCAATTTTTCAGTTAATATCATGTAACAAATAAATTATTATTGAGTATTCAAACTTTCAAAAAAAATTACTTTTCAGGTAAAAAAAAAATTACTTTCGATCATACAAATATTTTTTGACCGAAAGTATTTTTATTTTTTTAATAAATGAAATTAATTCATATTTTCTTTTAATTTTTTTAAATTCTATTGTCAAATCATTTTTAACGATGCCAAATCAAGTTCGGCTTGTGGATGGCCTAAGCTTTCATTGAGTAACGCCCTAGGTTGGAGGCAAACTCAAGTTAATTCATACATGTTGTAGTTTTTTTATTAGGTAGTGATTTAAAATTTTCATGAGGAGATTAGCTATTATAGTCATGCAAGTGAATTGTTGTAATTTTCAACTGAAATTTTATTATTTCTAATGGAAATTTAGTCATTTTCAAAAATATCCTTAATCATAATTTATCCCCTGAAGTTTCAATTTTTTCTTACATTTATTCTCGTGCATAAATTTAGTGTGTACATATTTCAAATGTCTTGGGCAGCTAAAATAGGCCCTTAAATATTTTATATTTTAAAATTAAAATGAATTCATCATTTTACAGAAAAATTGCGTTTCTTTTGAAAATAAAGATATTCTCTTATTAAGGGCCTATTTGTGAGATAATGATGAAAAGGCAGTAATAAAAAAATTTGAAAAGCATGCAATAGATATTCAGAATTTATCGGAGCGTGATGGGTATGTAATTAAGAGAATAACGCACAGGACCATGCAATAAAAAATGAAAAAGACGAATTAATCTTCCAAGTTCCAATTTCTATGTCTCAAGTCTGAACTATATATATGGTTCTTAGGCGTATTTTGATTTCCTTCAACAGTCCTTCCGTATCATTTTATTGCACTGAAATTTATTATTAAATGCTCCTTAATAGATTTGTAGGTAATTAAGTTGCTTTATTGAGATTTTATAATAAATTTCCCTTTATTTATTTACTGTTCTAAGAAGAAGAACATTCGGTGTCCATAAACAGAACGTAAGAGCAAGAGGGTTCCAATTCACCCACCCGAAAAACATAAAACAAAAACCAGAGAAAGTAGAAACAATGCCTCCAGCGGCAAGAGGCTCAACAAATGATAATAATTTAATCGCAGTATGTAAACTAAAAAGATTTTACAAATATTATTATAACTTCATGCCCAACCAGATCCCTAGATGGGATCCACAATACATTATGTAATCTGAGTATACATGGTTACTAATGGTAGCAGAAAACAATGGGATGTAATGTTACAGACATAATCTTGATCCCTTAAAGGGACATAAAGGAGCAAAGTCCCTCATCCTTACTCCATTAGTTTAGCTGGCTAAGAGGAGAACGTGGAATAAGTGATGGTTTCAACTCCTTTACACCAAATGATTCATAAGAATTGTTTTCTCTGAAGTCCACAAGCAGAGATTCCATTGGCAAGGATCTTAGGGACTCTATCGTCTCCTTACTCGGAACATCTGCCTCTTGCCTAATTGGTGTACTCCCAGTGGGCTCATAATCCTGCAACTCAGCAAAAACAAAAAAAATCAAATGATATATAATTCAATTCTAACAATGCTCGCTTAACGCAACCTCAAAGAGGTTGTCCCATCGGTACCTCACTACCACCGTAAAGTCTCCTCGCGAGGGTCCGGATTAGTCTGGGGCGGGCAATGAACCCAGGATACCGGATGGTTTATACCAAAAAAAAAAAACAAGGCTCGCTTAAGAATATGCCAATAGAATATCCTCTCAGTTCTGACCATAAAATAGAATGACCCAGTAGACCTACCCGATATTGCTGCTCGAAAGCTTCACAAGCCTTCTCTCTAATAGAATCAGCCTGGCCGGAGTGATCCTCTCTAAAAGTCTCTAGCGTGTTTGCGTGAGTTTTGACAGCATCTAACATTCCAGATATGGTTTCTTGCTCTTTCACATAGAGGTCTGCACAAGGTATTGCAGGAAACGATAATATGAATGCAAAACATAAATTTGTAAATTTAAAATTCGTGATGTCGATAACTAATATTTTCACAACTAAACCGACTCGACCATTTTAACTAATGAACCAGAAAATACAATCTTAATATGGTCCACAATTGCAATGGATCCCTTAAAACTATTTCACCTTAAACTCTCTCTCTCTCACGCGCGCGCGCACGGGAGGAGATGGGAGGTGAGACTGGCCTCATTCTCATACATGTTGACTAATGAAAATTTTTAAGGAATCAGGAACCATAGGATCAGCTTCCAACTTATGATACTCACCATCAAATTGCTGAAGGGTATCCTCACTGTTCTTTGCCATATCTTCCTCTGCAGCAACCCGGGCCGAATGGATTTCCGTGTCATGTAACGAGTTGCAATCAGAAGCATTCCTGTATCAGTGATTGGTATTAATTGCAACGCATGAAACCGATAAATAAGTTGACTACTATTTGGAAAACCGAAGTTAGTGCTACGAGCATTAAACGCGTAGAGTAATCAAAAAGCACAGAAGAACCACCATGCGTCAGAGTTTGCATAAATCTTATGAAACAATTTTACTGACAGTAAATAGTGTTTGCCGGGCAATGACTAGAGTTCACTTGTGCATGTTAGAGTCAACTGACCACAAACCTGATAAGTGACTCCATTCTGGAAGCGTGTTTGTTACCCATGTCATTCACAGCTTTACGTGTCTTCTTTGTGTGTTCGCGCGCTGAATCAATCACATCAAAACTACAAAAAAGGATTAAAACAGATTTAAGCAAGAATGTCGATAACATGATCGAGAGATCGAGGAGGAACAATTAGCAGATACTCCTACCTTTGCTGCAAGAGTGCCTCCATACGGCAATGCTTGACTGCAGAATGATCAGCGGTGTCATTGGCATCCTTTTCAGCTTGCGTGCAAAAGGCCTGCCATTTTCTTTTCGCACGAGTCACAATTTCTCCCATTGATGACACGTGCCCATCCAAGAATGACTTGTTCGCGATGCCATTCTCTCTAAGATCAACAAGCCTTGAATCTACCTACAAGGTCTCCCACAACGCCATCGTGTAAATTGAGATTTATAGGAATACAAAACCTAGAAATAAACATAAGCAAGTAAACACCGAAGACTGACCAGATCCATTTGCCGACGAATGTGATTAGACACTAAACTAGTCATATCAGCAATAAGCTTCTCTGCGTCAGATCTCGACTGCTCCTGCACAGAATATGATCAACAATGGCATGTCAGATATCAACACCTATAAAGCATCTTGAAGAAAGTTGTTCACCGTCACATTGTTACCTCGTAGACTTTTTTGAACTCATCGATGCTCTTTATCTGCTTTTCATCAGCTTGTGAAGCAAAATTTTCAAGCCTTTTACATTCTTCCAAAAGCTTATCCACAAATTCTTGAGTGCACTCAGATATCTCCTTTGTTTGCTCAAAACTATGGTTGAATCTCTTTCATTTTGAATCCGCAAGGAAGAACAAACACCAACAGTAGATAAAGGATCAAGTCAGTAAAAACGGCATTATGGTCGATAAAAAATAGCGAAACAAAAATTACAAAGATGTGACTAACTACATGAAAATTATAAGATAGATGGGAGCGAAACTTAAACCACACACATGTCGTAGATCCCTTGCAAGGGCCGCAAATTCCCCCTGCTGAGTTGTCAGAGAATTATGAAGATCATCAAAGATGGAACCTCCTTGGGCGGCCTCAGATGCGAGAAACTGATTAATTAAAAATTTAAAACAAAAAACAAATTAGCGTCAAACAAAAACCAAAAATAAGCGCTATAGACATAATTGAAGAAAAAGCTCACTTCTTCAATAGAATGACAATTGGAGGCACTAAGAGATGATATTTCCTCCAAATTAGCATCGGAGTTTGCCTTGTGCAAACGCACAACATTTTGCATTGCCTCAACATGAGATTTATGCAATGCCCTTGAAGCAGCCACTTTCTTTTTAACATCAATAACCGCCTACAGGTAATGAAAAGATCAGCAAGAGAATAGAAGATAACACGACAAGCAAAATCATGAACTAGATAAAGAACGATGGCTCAACCTTTTCATCGAATGGGAAGTTAAAATAAAATTGGTTGACTTTTTTTTTAAATGTCTTTTAAAATAAAATAACCATAACATTAAAAGAGCGGGTGAGCTCTGATTATTATTTTTTAACAAAAAGAGATATATTAAATAAGATTATTTTGATAACACATCACATACGATACATTGTGATTTGAAGTGGGTTCTATATTTAGGGTCAAGTAAAAAGCTTATAAATTGATGACGATGTGAGTATAATGAACTTGGCATGAATATAAAGCTAGAAGAAACATTCAATGAAAGGAATTAAATGAAACATGACAGAAAGTCAAAGGCAAGAAAAATTGCAATCGAAACTTGTCTTACAAACCTTATCGTGAATTCCTAAAAACGATTGACATAGATTTTCCACGCATTGAAGGTGATCATTCTGTCGAGCCAAAGATGTGGTGACAGTGCTACAAAGAGAACTAACTTGCTGGGTGAGGTCGACATGAAAATTGTTCACCAGAGTTCTATTGCTTGTGTTCAATTTGTCTTCTCTTCCTGATAAAGATAATGGCAGATATCATTTAAGCAGTTCAAAAAAATTAGTTAAGCGATGAATATGAACAAAAGGATGGCCTACCAATTTTCAAAAACAATGAAGCGTTATCTTGGAGAGCGTTCTCCAGATCAGATCGTAATACGCATGCTTGATGAGCCAGAGCATTTTCTGCAGTACATAATAAACATTAGCACAATTAAGTAAGAAAAATAATGGAAACCTTTAGTCATACATACCTGCTTTTCTCTGCTCCGAAATGATGAAATCCTTCTCTTTCAGAGTGTAACGGCACTTATCAAGTTCTTCCACTGTGTTGGCAAGCAATTTCCTAGTCTTGTTCAAGTTTTTCTGTGTGGTTTTATGATTTTGGGATAAGAATGCGCGCAGGATTCTGTAACTTAATAAAAGTAGCACTTGAATAACTCACCTCAGTAGAATCAAGTTTGTGGGTCAGATCATTGCACTGGCGAACCTGATCAACGTACTTGTTTTGCAAATCCTCCAGTTGCTGGTTTGAATCATGCCAGAGACGAAACAAGATCAGAATAACAAAAACAAGATGGCCCATAATAATTTCTATCGCCAAAAGTATCAATGGGGAAAAACCTTCTGATGAGTTTCTAATGTGATCCCCATCTGCTCAATCTGATCTGCCATAGCCTAATCACGGAAAACACGCGTCAAAGGAAGGACTCAACGGTAACCTTCTACGAATGACAATAAGAACAAGATAAATATCTCAATTGAACTCCTATATACTAAGTACTAGTGCATATGAAATAATAGTAAGCATCCTAAAGAAACTAATGATATCTGAAACTTTTCCCAATATTCACTGAGTTAAAATTCTTGGTGAACATAATGAATTAATAGCAAAGCAGCGACAAGGGAAGGATACAAAATAAATGGGAAAAAAATTATTAACCTTCTTTTCACTTTCTTCCTGATAGTATCTTTCCTTCGGTATATAGACTCCATTTTTCTCCCTTGCAGCGTAAACCTCTGGTCAAAATCAAAATTTCCACGATGCTGAAGAAACCTATGCCCCTTAAAGAACACGAGACTACTCTGAAGAGCCTAAATAGCTCTTTGGCAAGAGGAACAGAAACAAAGCAACTCACCTGACTTGAGGCGTTCAATTTCGCCGTAAAGATCCTTGATAAGAGTGGACTTCATCATTTTTTGGTTTACCTATAATAAACAGAAAGGAATAAGACTGGTAATCATTGAGAGAAACAATAAAAAATTACCTCAAAGCTAAATTAAAAATGAAAATCTCACAACAAACCTAATGACACATGTCATTCATAAAATCCACATATAGAACCACTTGCCCCACTGAATCGGGAATAGAAACTAATCCATTAGAAATATCCAGATTACATATCGTCAACAGCATGAATTGCAAAAACTTAATATTCCATTCGAATGATGCGTCATAACAAGGAAAAGCACGTACTTCCAGCTACTGAAAACTACCATTGAGCATTTCCTTGGTCACTTACAAAATTAAAAGGCACCATCCCGCTGAAACTAAATGTATATAAATAGCCAATTTTTGAAAGTTTTTAAGAACATGAATATTTCGTAGGAATAATGGATCAAAATAGAAAGATCAAATCACTGCCTCAAAACTCCATAAATTATTTGTACGTATGAATGTAGGATAAGAAAACTAAATACAAAAAATCTGAAGTTCTCCGGCAGTAACGCACCTCGGGTTTATTTTTTATGTTCTTTGCCCTGTGAGCATAATCCAGTGTGCTCAACGTTTCCTCTAAGCAATGAACAGCTGGAGAAACAGTGGCTATGATGCAGGTCTTGGTTCTCCCGCCAAGAGAGTCACGCAGTAAACGCGTCAGCTTGCTATCCCTGGATTCCAATTTTGCTAGGTAAGCATGCTAGACAAATATTAGACGCATATTATAAGCAGGGACACATGCCCACTAGCAAAGACATAGAGAAGGACTAAATCATTTTCTATATTAAAACCAAATCAAACATTGCAGGAGAAAGAACCTGTAAGGAACATGACCAAGGTGCTCCACGAGAGCACTAATCACCCGCCCTAAAGTAAGCAAACTTTTGTTAATTTCCCCAGCTTCTCTTGCACGACCCTAAAAATAGAATAAGATAAAATCCCCTTTATTAAGCTTAATTTCCAAGACAATTTAAAAGTAAATATCAAATGGAATATATGTTCATTTGCGCATGCAATGTACATCAAGAGTATTACCTCTCTAGCACCAGAACGAGATATATTTTCTGAGCCTGCTAGATCCACTAAATTCAGT